>CM032897.1:1805000-1845000 GCA_019176425.1 Megalops atlanticus | reverse complement strand
CTGCAGGGTCCTGCTGTTGATCTGGAGGGTGATTAACGACCCCCCCGGCCCGCTCTTCTCTATCGCAGCGACTGAGATGCTTTCCTGATAAAAGAGCCACCTGCAGAGAGACTGGTGCACAGAGGGGGAGTCGCTGACAGGCCGTGACGGATAGCCCCCGGTCGGATTTGGCCCCAGCCAGGGGGCGAGCCCACCCAGTCACCAGAGTCAGATGACGCGTTCTTAGTCACATATTCCTCTTACAAGGGTGATGATGTCGACACGAGCTCTCTGCAGGCGCGTGAGCTCACCTGAGCTTTGTGGAGTTTTTTCTTCTCTACCCTTTTGAAGCCATTTCCTTCAGAATCCGGGATGCGGAACACAGAGTTCAGAGCTCCGCGGCACATGCTCAAAATGCAGGGAATGCAGCGGGATAAATCATTCATGAGATTTGCACTCTCGCCGCTCACGTCGGCTGCTAATAACCGGCTGTGTGCATGTGTTTCGGTAATGTGTGCGGTGCAATATTGATGTGGAGCGGTGAGGAGAAAGCACCTCCTCAGAGCGCCGGCGGGAGGTGAGCGGGGTGGCTCAGGAGCTCAGCTCCTCCAGGGGAGTGGAGGGGCAGCACGTGGCCGCAGAGTTTCCAGATCTTTCCGGAGCGTCCGGTTTCGTGACTGTGTCCCGATATTCAGTGCTACACAATGGGTCCAACACCAGCCACAGAGAGGTTGCCCCTGGGGGTCAAACTCATCCCTCTTCATGGGATTCCTGAAATGTATCAGTGTGCCTTCCTGGATCTGTGTTTGCTCTGTTATCTTATGAAATGTTTCTATACGACACACCGCATGACTTTCAGACTGGGTCCAGGGCTGGTGGATCTCTGTGTTCGCAGACGGGTTAGTGAGGGTGAGGCCTGACCGGATCCCTGTGATGGTGTTGGCGCCACAGAGCGATGCTGTTCACTGTGCACCGCTGTAATCTACACATCCCGCACTGGCTTTGGGGGTTGGGGGGCGCAGTTCCAATGAAGTGCGGATTGCCCTCTCAGCGGGACAGACTGTGTAAAGAAACAGATGGGTCTCGCTAGGAGAACTGATCTGATAAGATTCCTGAGAAACATGCCGCCCCACACACCTCCCCCATCTCTCTCTATCTCTCCCCCCTTCCCCCCCTCCCTCACAGCGGGGAACCGTCAGTGTATGTAAACCTGTAGCTGAGGAGATGTATGTGGTGTCAAACAGAGGAGGGTGGCGGGGCTGTGTGTGTGATTTAGCCCCTCGTTCGGTCTGATGGAGGGTTTTACGGCTCCCCAGACCTCACGCTCATTTTAGCACGGAGCCGGCAGAGTGTTTTTCCCCTCGCTGTTTTTAAACTGAGGAGCAGGTCTGATATACGGCGTGCTGGAAGCTTGTTTCCTGTTGTTTACCATTCGGCTGAAGGTTCTTACTGTCTGTGGAGTGAAACCCGCTAAAACCCGACGGAGAGGGAGTCCCAGTCCAGGGAACGCCCCGCCGCAGTGATAGCCCTGGATCGCACCGTGCGGCTCTGTGGAAGGGTTATTGGAGGAGTCGATGAGTCAGGACATTGTGTCCGTTCCACCACACTTACGCGGTAAAACAAGTCCACACGGTTAGCCCCAGCCTGGAGAGTACTTGCACCTGAGGGACAGGTTGCAGTAGAATTCTAAAGTGCTTTCAATTAGGTAATTACAAAGACCTGATTTGAATTCTTATCCAAGTGAGTCTAAAGTCTGTTTAACTGCAAGGCCTGAGGCAGCACTGAGTGGCCTCTCTCTGGGGAGTGCAGGCGTCCCATTGGATCCTACTTCCAGACCCTCTGGCTCAGCCAATGAAATATCTGCATTTCAGAAGAGTTCCTCTTATTGGGTTGTTGAGATGACTTGCAATTTTTCCATAGATACAGTTTCTCCATTGTGATGTGTGGTAAAACTAGAGAATTACAATGCTTAGTCTTTATAGAGTGAGTGAGAGAGAGAGAAAGAAAGAAAGAAAGACAGAGAGAGAGAGAGAGAGAGAGAAAGAAATTAATTCCCTTTGGAATTGTTTCATAGCAAGTGAAATCTAACACAGAAAATGAAAGTTTCTTTGTTATGGCAGGGTAAGGAGAGCTTTATTTCTAATTGTGTCACTGACAGCCCAGGAGATCTGCACAGTAATGTGGAGACTCTTTGGTGAGGTAGCATTACTGTGCATTCAGCATGCGTTGTCATTGTGGAGATTCTGCCATTCCCAACAGGCGCCCCAAGACTGTATCATTTAGAATAAATTTGTAGTGGGATAATTGCAGCCTTGGAGAAATATCGATCATAAGTTGAGCCGTTGAGCAGAGTCACGTGGTGCAGTCTGGTGTAGTCATGCACTTGCAGGTCCACTGAGTGGTGTCTCATCAAAACACATATTAGTGCTAATAACACTGTTTTCTCTGCTGTCATTTCCTGGGAGAGATCCTTTAACTTGTGTGAAAGGGCAAACTGTTTTTCTACATGTAATCAGCATGTTCTTCCCACTTAGTGTCTTTGCCTCATTTCCCAGCCTGGTGACAGCTCATAAAACGCCCTTCCCCCCACGTCCGTCCGTCTCGCCGTCCCCGCGTCCTTGCATCCCGCCATCATGCGACGTGCCGCTCCGTAATTCCCCTCCTCTCCCGCGCTCATCGCCTGCACGGTCAGCTCCGGAACCGGGGACATTTTCTCCTCCTGTCCCCTCCGTTTCCACTGCACTACGCGGTGACAGTGTGCAACCCTTTACCCTCTACCCTTTACACGCACTGACAGCCCCAATACTCACACAGGCTGGGGCTCTGCGTTTTAAAAAAGACAGGAGTCATGTGTGAATGTGCAGGGTTTTTTTAGGTTATTATTTAATGTTCGGTTATTAATATTTTTTTTTAGAAATTACGTGGAGAGATTTCCTGGTGCTTTTTGTCTCGGAAGGAGCTCTGATTCAGCATGGTTGATTGTGCTGTTTGCTCGCTTGGTTGTTTACTTTGAGAGGGTGGTGGGGGGAGGGGCGGGGGGCGAGGGGTCAGGTGATGCTGAAAGGGCTGGATTCGGTTGGTTCTTTCGGCTGCGATGAAGAGCAGCCCACCCTGCCGATGGCGTATGATGCTCGGGGTGAGGGCACTGTCAGCTGTTACTTATTCATGAATGTGAGAAATGATGTGAATTATTGAGTGTGTGGTAGTATTGCACAGTGACGTGAGAAATGTTCCCTGCTGTGTGGCTGTTTCACACGTGAACAGAAGGATGGGGCGCTACGCCACGCTACGTTTGCTAACCGCTGATGTGTGGGTGCGCTGTCGTGCAGGGGCATTCTACAAACCACCGTACAGGGTCTACATCAGCGCCCCAAAGTGCTGCTCTGTTCTGAACACTTTACAGTATTCCACCAGCAGACCCCCCCATATCCTCACCTTTTAGCAACATTTTCAAACCCATGAATACGCAACCAAATTGCACCTCTGTTGACTGAATTCCTCCTGAGACTTTTACGGGGAAAAAAAAATCATATCAAGATCATATCTTACATATTTTATCCAAAACCTCACTGGACAAACCCAGAAGCAGACGCCGTTTTGTGGCTCTCCAGCTTGTGCATCTGGTCAAAGGTGAGGAAAACATGTGGTCTCTGGGATCCATTACCAGATATTTACACAGCACAGCATGCGGCTGGTTTCCCAGGTGACAGCACTCTGTTTCCGTGACACCCTCGCCCATCTGCCTGAAAGGGATGCAGGGAATAAGACAGACTCATTAAAGGAGGGTTCAGCAGGACCCCCGGGGGGACGGGGGGGAGTTGAGAGGCCATTTCAGTGGCTGTGATTGGCTGTTACAGTCGTACATTTTTTAGGTGTCGGAAGAGCTTTCAGAATTAATTTCCATCACGGATGCTGTCAAGAGCCGCACATCGTTTACCCAGGTCATCCTGAAGAGGTCCAAATGTTTTTCTTTTTTTAATCTCTAATAAAGGTCCAATTAGGATAATAATACAGATAAAAAATAATTATCATCATGGTGCTTCACGTCTGCGTGCCCGGTGCTAATTTGATTGGACGGCTCTGAGAGCAGAGTGACACAGTGAAGTTTCCCCCGCCCGTCTCGTGTGGACATGCTCACGAACTGTACGGGAAAACAGAGTTTGTGAATGGTGTTGAATTCAGAGAAACACTCCTGACCGTGTAAGGAAGCTGTTCTGAAAGGGTGTGAAGGCAGCAGGCCATATGCAGACATTCTGCAGCGTGTCTCTGTAAATATACAGCAGGATTATTTTATGCAGATTATACCCATCTGTTTACCATCTGCTGGAGTACCTGTTTGTCTGATGAAGCAGGTAGACGCGAGCGTTTAGGTTTCGCTGGTTTTCTCTGCCGCGGTGTCGGCAGGGGGCTGCATGCACATCCTGACATTGGCAGCGTGGCGCTCTCGTGACCTGCTCAGCCTGTTTCAGGGCGGCGTTGGCATCAGGTGTCTCTGCGCGCGATTGCAGTTATTCTGTTTATTTACCATGTCCTCAGTAGTTTAAACATGGTGGCGCGCAAAGCGTGGAGCCATCTGTCGTCGGAGGTGACCAACTGTTTTAAATGCTGTTCGGCTCGGAGAAAATGGAGTTAGCCAGCCACGTTCACACAAAAGGCCCGTTCCTGGGTATCGACCGAGGCAGTCGGGTTCGCTTCTCACGCTCACAATCAGCTTTTATCTCTTTGCTGCATCGTACAGCCTGGAGGATATGGCCGGGCGGTTACTCTCACGCTACGGTTTGTGTCTGACTCATCGGCTCGGTGGGAATGTCTCAGAAGGTGGAATCTCACCTTGCCTGTGACATCACCGGCCTGTGACATCACCGGCCTGTGACATCACCGGCCTGTTCCGAGGCTGAAGCAGCCTCTCCGGCTCGGCGCCCTGCGTAAGCTGGCTCTTTCCCGCGAAGGCTGTTGCTTGATGAGGTCATCCATCGTGCCGCTGCGAGGAGGCACCGAGGGAGGGCCGATGGGGCGTAAAAACGGTTTTATGTCCTCTGCTGGCTCCGAGCAGCGCTGACATCAGACAGCCAGGGCAGGAGGGAGAAACAACAGCACGCAGTCCTATAAAAGACATTTTTAATAACAGCGTTAATCTGAAAATAGGGTTTGACAAAGAAATCCATATTAGTTAATACATTTATTGATTTTTTTTATTGTGGTTGTAATCGTTGCCACGTTTGGCAAGCATGGGTGTCATGGTAACATGGGTGCCATGGTTTCTACCCGTTGGCTAAGAGCGGCATTATCTGGTCATCTGATTGCATAGGAAGTGAAATAAAGCATTCTTTCTGTGAGACAGGTGGAGAGCTCTTAGCGGGAAGCGTTCTCTCTGTGAGACAGGTGGAGAGCTCTTAGCGGGAAGCGTTCTCTCTGTGAGACAGGTGGAGAGCTCTCAGCTGGAAGTGTTCTCTCTGTGAGACAGGTGGAGAGCTCTTAGCGGGAAGCGTTCTCTCTGTGAGATAGGTGGAGAGCTCTTAGCGGGAAGCGTTCTCTCTGTGAGACAGGTGGACAGCTCTCAGCTGGAAGCGTTCTCTCTGTGAGACAGGTGGACAGCTCTCAGCAGGAAGCGTTCTGAGATGGCGTCCCTGGCATTTGCTTGGAAATAGTTGGGAAGTGTTCCCACGGTCTGGCGGTAGGCACATTTTTCCCCAGTGCACCGCGCCCCTACGTTAGCGTGAAATCTAAGCAAATTATCCCTTCCTTGCAGTCAGGCTGCGCGGCCCTGTGTCGCAGTGATTACCCAGAGTGCATTGCTCTATCTCGGGGGCAGGGGCCTCCCAGGTACGAGTCATGGCTGAACCTGAGCATTTCCACACCAAAATCAAATCGCGTCAGGGCTGCATGTGAAACCACTCTCATTCAGGCTCTTTCTGAGAGCTCTGCTTCGTTTCAGCCTGATCGTTTGGAGATTAAGCTCGCGGATGATACAGGCTTCTGTAGGTCCAGTTGCTATGCAATATGGTGAGATGGAATCAGATTGGCGTATTGTTCCAAAAATATGTTAATTATTCAGACGCAACACTGTTGCAATAATCTGTTAATTATTGTGCTACCCTTAAGAGAAGAACCTCTCAGCCCCTTGTGCTGTTGAAGATTAACCCCTTGGCCAAGCAGGAGGTGCTCAGGATTGCAGAGGAGGGAGGGGCGTGTGGATCAGAGTGTTTTGCGTTGCGCTGGGAGAGTGTGTAATCTCTCCTGTGTCACATCCTCCGGCGATTGCTGCTCCGCGGCTTACGCGCCGCGTGTCCTCTCTGGGAGAGGGAGAAAAGGCGCTCTATCCGACACTCTCGGGCCTGGCCTGTGCGGAAGTGCGTAATTAAAAAGGGAATTACACCCTCGTCTCATCCTGACTGCGTCTGCTGTGTCATTGAGCTGCGCGGAACACAAGGTCCACAAGGTCAATGAGAGCTGTCTCTCTCGCCCCTCGCATGGGATAAACAGCAGGAGAGGAGTGGTGGGCTGGCGTTTCTGCCTCTGCTTAAATACGTCTGCATATTGTCTACATGGTAGCGTGCCAGAAAGGGCTTCAGAAGGTTTCAGAAGGCTGCAGGTTCAGTGTTTGTGGGGAGGGCTGTGCTTCACCTTAGAGGCATATGGTTGGTTGTTTGAGTGAATGTCCAAATATGTGTAAATGCATCATATATAAGAGTACAATTCACCCAGGAGAAGAGCCTCTGTCTCATGAATAAATAATTCAGTGTTCATAAGGAGAATGTGCAGAAATAATGGGACTGCTTTTGTTATGGGTTATGGCTTTGAAGCCTCAGATGCATGCATTGGTGAGTGTTTTGTCCTGGTGGGTAGAGATGAGACTGAGTATCCACTCCCTCAGGGGTGGGGTGGGGCGTGGTACATGGTGGGGGTGTGGCACAGGGCGTGGCGCGGGGCGTGGCGCTGCAGTGCGCACCGTGTCTGACAGCATCCAGCTCCACGCCAGCTGCAGGGTCGTAGCCATTCAGCTCAGAGACAGGCTCCCAGGAGCAGGCTAAGCACTCAGTTTGTCTTTCCACGTGTGTATCCTGTGTCTATTGTATGTGTGTGTGTGCCTACTGTGTGTGTGAGCAGCTACTGTGTGTGTGTCTGTGTGTGTGTCTGTGTGTGTGTCTGTGTGTGCGTGTGGATCACGCATAAGTGTTATCTTTTCAGACCAGCAAATAATTCCAGTTATCAGACTGACTGGCATTCCCTTTCATAAGGTTAAAGGCTTGAGACCAAACTCCAGGCTCTGAGTTTTGCCATGGTGTCGCGCTGCCCCCACAATGCATTGCTCCCGTCTTCCTGCCGCCTCCAAACTCACTTTTAATTTTTAGTGCCACGCCGCAGTGCTTCAGTGTGGAGCTGCTCGGCGTATGAGCAGAGTCTAGCTGTGAAGTGCCATTGATCTTTAGCCGATACTGATGGAAGTCCTCTGGGACCGCGCTACAAATGAATTGCTACAATTAGAAAGGCTAATTTAGTAATGACATTTTAAAGGCCCAGTTTCTGAGTGGAGGACCTGATTTTCATTAGCATGTGTTTCAGGCGGCCGTTAGCGCCGAGCGCCCGGCAGAAGGGGCTCTTTGGCGGGGTGTTTGCAGAGCCAGGTGCAGAGTCGGGGTGCGGAGTCTCAGCCGGGGGTGCGGACACTGACCCCACGCTGCAAGCCTCAGAGTGAAACAGCACATCTCAGGCTGACTCGGTACCTGTGGCAAGCATTCGCTTTTCCCCAAGAGACAACATCCTGCAAACAACAGCAGCATCTTTTTTGCATATTATTATTGTCATTGCTGCTGCTGTTGTTGTCATCATTAGTATCATAGCTGTTGTTATTTACATACAAATATTGCATCAGTAGATTACATTATAGAATTATTAGAGAATTATGACAGCACAAGAAATTATACTATATAAAGCAGGGCAAAAGTACAATAATCCAAGTAATGTATGACAGGCACAAATGTGCCAGTATTTATGAAAGCCTTAAAGTATGAGTAAAGCGTTATTATCCTGGTGAAATTATTGTCGGGGAGAGAGGGAGGCAGTCTGTCTGGCCAGGCAGACTCACCTGTGCCCTCCTGTGAGTGAGCTGGAGCCAGCCTGGCCGTCTGTGACTCAGGGCGAGGCGGGTGGGGAGCTCTGGCCGAGAGGGATCGATGCTGGAGGAGCTTTATTGTGTTTGGCTGCTCCTGTCCTCCCCGTGCAGGCCCCTCGGGCACTGTAATGAAGCTGTCACCCAGATGGAAGGGGGAGGTGGGGGGTCGGGGGCTGGCTGCGGGTACAGCCAGTGCCCCCAACACCACAGACCCCCCACCCCCCCCCAGGCCACACCCAAGGGACAGACAGCAAGGATCTGCCTCAGGTCCGGAACCCCCGCCCACACGCCGCCTGATAAATACTCCCGTTTAATTAGAACGAATTGATTAACATGGGCATTACATGTTTTTTAGCCCGTTAATGATGTAATTACCAGGTAACTGGAGGGGTGCTGAGATCAGACACAAGGTGTGACTGAGTCAGGAAGAGGAGGTTCTGGCCCCGGGTTCAGAGAGGGTGTGGGGGGTTCCGCTGTAGGTTCCTCAGAGCACAGCGGCGCCGTGAGTTCTCAGAGGGAGAAGAGCTGGGCATGTTTGGGATGGATGTTTATGCAGAATCACTCAGATTACATGCCATCCAAGTGGATGCCAATGACTTGAATCTCTTGAAGTGTCTCAAGTGTTTTAGGTTGTGTTATTTGTGATTTTATGCACTTCGGAATTCCAAACTTTGATTGCAGTACTGTTCATTCTTAGACATTGTATAAATGTCTGTGAATTAATCTTACACATAACTTCTTTGTTTGAACGTTTGAATGATCTTCTGTGTGTGGTATGATTCTGGAGGCAAATTTTGATTGTGAATCTGTGATTTTGATAATATTTGGTAAATCTGTATGGTGATGTCAGTGCGGCAGGAACGTCATATCATATACATAGCCATATCATGGAGGCATGTAGCTTCACTCGATCAGTGAGGATTGGGAGTGAAATATCATACAGAATGCTTTAACGATGGAATGTTTTATATATTGCCCAGCTGTGTCCAACATTACATTAAAAGCTCTCTTTTTCATAGTTCAAGCTGCAAGTGTTCTGGTTTGATGACTTGTTTTTATTATTCTAGAAGGGGCGTGGTTTAAAATAGAATTTCCATAGTAACACTGCAGTGCACATCCAGCACCAGAACCTTGTGTTGCCAAATGGAAACTCAGAGACACGGAAGTGTTAGGGATGGAGGGAACACAGGAGCTGAAGATCTTGTTGCAGTAGAACATCTGTGGTTTAACCAACGGATTGGAAGCCCTCGAAAACCCCTCAGAGTACATCAGGAGGGGTCTCTGCTGTTAACTGGAATGAAGTCCGTGAATCAACACAGCTGTTTTTTTTGGTGGCTTCAGGTGATGTTCCAGTACACAGGCTCTGATTTATGAGGACGCTGTTTATCAGAGTGTGTAAGTAGTTGACTCATGGCTGAAGCAGCTCGGGGAAGACACAGTGCTGAGGGGGAAAGCGCCTGCCGTCTGACCGTCTCCCCCAGGCCAGGTGCTGTCACGCTCTGTGTTCCCCCGTCTTGCGTAATAACAATGCACATTTTTTCCCCCCGCGTAAATTTTACTTGCAAAGTGATTTTCCAGCTCTCCGGAGTGCTGGAAGGCACTCTGAATGGGAATGTCCTTGTGTGAGAACGAATGGTAACATCATCGCAGTGATCTGATCTCAGCCGGTGGAGAACCGTTACTGATGTTAGCGTTATATCAACACCCCGCTGTGGAGCTGAGAGGGGAATCACTGCGCCTCCCTCCCTCCCCCACTCCCCCTGCCCCTCCACCACACCCCCAACAGCGCCCCCTGCCTCCCTCTCTGTGTGCTTACAGGTAGGAGTGACGGGCAGGGCGCTCTGGTGGAGGAGAGTCTTGGAGAGGGTTTGTATGCTGCTTTTTGTGGTGTTGACCTAGTTTAGGGGCCTGGATTCAGAATGACTCTCCTCTTCCAGTGTGTGAGATTCAGGGAGGAGAGGGGGTCTTGCACAGCACTGTTCAGCGCTCTGGGTGCAGTATAACCTTCCCTTCACAGGTGGATCTGTGTCTGCTCTAAAGACAATGCTGGAACCTGTAAAGTTACAACTGTAACTCCTCGGCTGTTGTGTTACAGAGACAGAGGCAAATGGCACCCCAGCGTGAATTTCAGGGCTGTAGTGGAAGTACCAAGCCAGCCAAACTGTGGTGTACAGTATGCCTGTGTGTTTTTCCCGGCTATTTATAAACTTGTGCATGCATATTTTAGTGTGCACTGTACTGTGTAAGGCTGATGATCAGCCACTCAGGAAGCGAAATCATTAAAGTGACCTCTACTGGTCAGAAGCGGAACTGCGCGTGCAAGGTGCGACAAGGGGAACAGCGCGGATGCCCACCTCTCAGGACGACCTGACCCAGTTTGCGCAGCAGTCATGTGTCTGCTTCCAGGGCTGGTTCCTACCATCCCCAGATTAACGCACGGTCTTCTCAGATGCCTTTGATTCGTATCTCAAGGTCATTATCCCGTCTTCCAAAACGCAGATGACAAAAATCACAGCCAGTTTAGCGACCGTCATTGTTTTTGGCTTGGCAGCACAGACAGAGAGAATGTATTGTTAAATGAGCCTTGAAAACGCATGGGTTATCAGTATGTATAAGCGTAGCAGAGCAGAGTAATGATCCAGCAGCTCCCCTGGGAGGCAGTGGCCGTTAGGGAACACGCTGCAATGTATCACAGGTCGGCCTAACATGCACTCAGGGAAACTCTGATGCCCCTTCTGCTGACCTTTGACCCGTCTATGTCACACCTGAAGAAAAAGAGTCATTTGGTTATAACGGTCACTTGGGATTTTCTAGGCTATCATTAAGTGTTGACTGCAGAGCTGCACTGCTGAGCTTTGGCTTTATTAATAAGACAAAATACCTCAGTGCATGTTGTTCGCTTGCTGTTTAATATGTGCATTTAATGCACTGCGCATTAATATTTATCGTAGCGTTTCAATTATCGTGGATAGTGCATGCCTGATCAATGACCCTATTTCCTTAATATGTTGGGAATCTTGTGATGACCTTGGTGCTCCTCACTCAAACTAGTGTCTGCAGCTCTCCCTGGGAATAGCGGTTCTTTGGAAAGAGTTCAAAGAGGAGCAAACCGCTTAATTTAATAACCGAAAGGTTTGTTCCATTTGGACAAGATTCAAGAGCAGAGGCGCTGGGAGGGGGAAAACAGAGGGAGATCTGATTGATGGTTCCTGAATCCCGAGAGGCCTGGAGCTCATCCAGACACACCACGCCGTGTCAGGGCGGAACTGAAGGTTACGTCCGACATCACGGAGACAGACGCGGAAACGAGGCGGGGCTCAGAGTGGCGGAGTGTCTCTGTGCCCATAGAGGGAAGAGTGCTCAATGCGTCTCTGTGAAATTCGTGGAATGGGAGTGTGAAATAATCATATTGGACTGGAGTGTCACATCCTGGGGGTCTGAGTGTGGTATTTGAGGCAGGAAGTGCCGGGGGTCACAGCAGTAATAGGTAGCTGATGCCGCACTGGCAGTTTACCGCTGTTACACAACAGCGAGGTGGGGGTCTCTGGGCTCAATCAATAGCTCTGGTACAGATAGTAGCCCTGAAACTGCCCTGAGCCGGATTCAGAGCAGAGGGCTGATGTTCTATGTGTTAGATGGCCCGTCACAGGATAAACCGCCCGTGTGGAACACTGAGCAGGGTGTGGAAGCGTACCTGCGAATTTACCTGCAACAGCAGGGAGGGGACAAACAGAACAACACTGGAAGCAGTGCTGACATTTTGCTCCTGAGTGAAATGTTTTATGAAGTACCCTGCTCACAGGAAAGGCCTGAAACAAATGTAGAAATGAAAGGAAAGTCTGTGCTATGCTATGCTATTGGGATGCTCTCTATATGAGTACATTCACCTGCTACAGTCACACAGGACAAGAGATCAGATCCCCACCCCCTCAACCACCCCCTCAACCACACTCCGCAACCACACCCCCACCCGGAGGAGAGGCAGATTTCATCAGAGCCACCACCCGCTGCCCGGTTTGGGCTGGTAATTTGGGTATATTTCCTCATCTTTGGAGGGGGGGGGCTGCTTTGCTGAGTGCAGCTCCACAGGTCATAGACAGCTGTGTGCTTTCATTCTCAGACCCACACATTAGCTGATATGTCCACTTATAGCCTGTTTGCTTTTGATGTGGTCTTTGTTCCCCCCACCCCTGACGTTACGAGCTCCAGGAGAAGGGTTTGAAATGCTGCGCTGTCTCTGTGATACTGACCTTTACTCTGTGTGTGGATGTGCAAGCAGCCGGGGCTCAACATCAAAGTTTCTTTCCTGGTGACTGAATGATGAAAAGGAGCCACACCATGCTTAGGAAAGCAGGCTGAGGTGCTGATGTCTGGAGAGCAGGGACGAGCTGAGAGGTCTGCAACAAGCGCCAACGCCCAGAATCTTCCGTGTGTCAAAGGGCCTTGAGCTGGTTGGTTTGGTGAGAATTATTAGAGATTCTTACAGAAGGTCAGGGAGGAGGGCCTGCTGCAGAAGCCCCACAGATTCATGGTCACTTAATCCAGGCTTCAGTGGCTGCGCTGTCACTGGTGGGGGGTGGGGGTGGGGAGATTGATGAGCTTGGCTCTGATTGGCTGCCGTGGTTGTGACGCGGGCGGTTGGGAAACAGCAGTGGCTGAGCGAGAATGGGCTCCTAATTTTACAGCTTTCCATTACCAGCTAATCAAGAGAGGTAATTTGGCTCTGCATGCAAATGAGGTCGTTATGACATAAGAACATAAGTTTACTGATGAGAACAGCCCATTCAGAGAAGCTAGGCTTGTCAGTCTGCCTTTAGTGCAGCAGAACTATTTATCCAGGGCTGTGTGGAGTCCTGTCTCTGCTTCCACTACAAATCCTGCTGAGGTATTCCATGCATTTATTACTGTCTGACCTCCTAATATCAGCATGGAATGTTCTTTTAACTCATTTCCACTCATGTGACCTCTTGCTCTGCTGACACAACTAATCTTAAAATGGCTTTTTTCAGTCCACTGTATTTATCCCTTTTAAAATTTTAAAACCCTAAATCAAAGTGCATGACTCCCCTGACTCTTCTTCTGTCTCTTGTTGTAACTTATACATTTAATACCTGGGACCAATCTTGTTGCCCTTCTCTTTACTTTTTCAAGACTTTTTATGACCCTCCTATAGTGTGATGTCCAGAGCTATAATATACACTATACCAGAGTATACGTAAATACTCTTAATAGCCTGACAAAGGCATTGTGTAGCATTAATATAGCTTCAGTTTATTTGTAATCAGTACTTTTTGCTATATATCTTAGGATCTTATTTGCCTTTTATGGCTTCCGCACAATGTCTACATCCAGACTGAGCACACTCTAACTCTGTGTACCTTTTGTAAAATAACCCTGCTTTACATTATTACCCACATGCTCAACTGTACGTTTGGCAATGGTAATCTTTATTTTCCAGATTTCTGTCCAACTCCAGATTCTATTTAAATTCTTCTTGAGTCCCTATAGTAACTTTCAAACTGTTTGCTTCTCCTCAGCGTCTAGTGGATTTAACTGTTTCACTCCTGATGTTCTTATCATGTTTGTTTATGTAAATAAGGAGCAGCAGAGGCCCCAACACAGAGCCCTGAGGGACTCCATTACCCATAACACCTTGCTCACAAAATCCCCATTACTCTGCATTATATACCAAAGCCAGTTTTTAATCCACTTGAACAAAGCTCCATTTATTTATACTGATTTCAGCTTGATAACGAGTCCCTTGTGTGGTACTTTTCATGAACACTTTTTGAAAATCCAGATATATAATATCATAAGCCTGATTTGAGTCAACGTATTAAGTAGTTGTCTTAAACAATATCCCGGATGAAAATTATGCTGTCTCTTAAAATACATTTTTTTCCAAGAGTTGTTCTAACCTATCCCTTATGATAGATTCCAAAGTCTTACTTACTAATTTCCCTGGATCAGTGCGATTCTCTGTCTGATATATATATAGTACACATCCTTGTTTTTAATCATCAGGAATTTCTCCAGTACCAAGAGATTGCATGACAGTTTTTGCTGATGGTTTATAAATTATCTCTGCAAGTTCTTTGGGTACCTTTGGGTATATGAGGGCCTGCTAACGTGTTCTTCTGTAGTGTTTTGTAATTTTTTCCTGTAATTCCATCTCCTTTATATCAATTCCATCGAATGTTTCCTGAGTATCAGATGTAACTGCAGGCAGACCCTGGAAAAGCTCTCAGCAAAATAACAGTTCAATGCATCTGCAGTATCTTTATTGTTATAAAGCAAAACCTTCCTTTTTAGTGAGCATAACCTCCTTTTCATCTGCTGCAATATTGGAAAAAGCACTTAGGAATATTCTCTACATCTTTCACAATTTGCTTCTAAAATTGGCCCCAAATCTAGGGCCTCCCTGGTTCCTATTTTAACATTGGCACCTATTGTAGGGTTTGCTAACTTTTTGGTCTCCGAACAGGCTTTTTTTTATTTTTCATTTTTGTTTAGTAGTTTTTTTAGTTAGTTTACACAAGAGTTTATTTGCCATTTACCACTGTGGACTGTGTCAAGCACTTATTCAATTTATTTTTCCTTACTTTTGGGGTGAATTTATTTAGACAAGTTGAGAATAATTAATTTTTTATTTGCATCAATTCTCAATTCTCACAGTTCTGCAGTCTAGAGTTATTGCCCAGTCAGTGCTGCTTAAATCTCAATTAAACCTGAAACCCTAAATTTGGAGGAGGTGCCTTCAGCTTCCAGTATACCTCACATGTGAGTATGCTGTGATTGCCTTACCCCAGTGCATCCACTACATCAGCACTGAAAATTCTGTCAGGATTATTATATAGTTATATATTATGTTATATCCCAACACATTTTCCAGTTAATTTGGGGGGGTTTGGGAGTGTTAAAGTGAAGCATTACTGATGACATGACCTGAGGGGTATATGACCTGGGGGGGGTCCCTTGTGGCCATCAGGACAGAATTTCCCAATGGACAAAACTGATAGGGGAGGAGGAGGGGGTTATGTCACCCCTATCAAAATACAAAATCAGAGAGAGCCAGAGCTGAGCTGCAGCATCAGAAAATGATTCAAAATTAAAATTGCATTTCTGTGTCAGGAAGAGTGAGTGAAAGCAGGATGTTTTTTCAGTAAATTCTCTGGGCAGGGGAGTTAGCATTCCTTTTTTTACCTTTTGATTTGACTTGGGCAGCTTAACCCAGGAAAAAGGGGTTGAGTGGAAGAGACGTTTGATTTGAAATGCCTTGCTCCTGCTGGGTGGTGTAAAATGGAGAAAAGGACTGGAGGAGTAGCTCTGAGCGGTCCGCAGGGGACGGTCTTTGATCGTCTGCATGCAGAGGGTCTTCCACTGCTCGTGCGGCTCTGTGACCTTGGAGAGAGCGTGGATCTCTTCTGGTACAGTTACTGAGTGAACAGAGCCAGGGAAGCAGCATTTTACACAGCCTCTGTGATGCAATAACCAACAGAAACAACAGTGGTAGACCAATCAAAACAGCCTCTGTGATGCAGTACCAATCAAAAACAGCCACAGACCAATCAAAACACAGCCTCTGTGATGCCACACCCTGCAGTATGTTGAGGCCAATCAAAATGCAACCTCATACTCATCAGTTAATATGGAGATTCTCTCAGCTTTTTTTTTTAGACTTTTGCCCATTGTGTTCCAGGATCGAGCCTTGCAATTGAATTAGCCTTGCATTGACCAGCGATGTGTGCATTATGAATATCTTTGTAAAGGGCGTGGAGCTCCGTCAGTCCGGCGGCCCACAGGGATCTGCAGCATAGCTCCATCAGGCTGCAAAGTCCCAGCATGCATTGCTGATCTGTCCTCAGCACGTCAGCACTGCATGCAGCAGTCTTCACTCGGCGTTGAGCTGTACCCAGAACAGTGAGAGATGCAGTATTGATCTGACTCCCCCACTCCCCTGAGCTGTGGCAGGGATGGGGGGGCTCCTGGGGTGGGGCTATGCTATGTGACAGGTGTCTGACAGGGACTGATGGGAATACAATAGAGTGAGGAATGGGCTCCTCTCCTGGGATCACCGAAGGTCCTCCATCTTAACACGACCCCGCCATCCTGCCTCCATTCACACCTAATGACAGCACGACCCCCCCGCCGTGCCCCACCCCAGGTCTCGCGGCCGCCGCTGAGTGCTGACCCCAGTGTGACCCCTCACACCAGCTCTGTCACGGGAGGTCGCCGCGGGAGTTAATGGCCATTATGCCTGTAATTACAGCATAGAGCCGAGGCCCCCGTCTCACGCTCAGTCAGACGACAGGAGAGGTGACGTCTCTCACTGAAACCAGCGCTCACAGAGGCTGTGTGTGTGTGTGTCCCTCTCTCACTGAAACCAGCGCTCACAGAGACTGTGTGTGTGTCTCACCCTCTCTCACTGAAACCCACGCTCACAGAGACTGTGTGTGTGTCTCACCCTCTCTTACTGAAACCAGCGCTCACAGAGACTGTGTGTGTGTCTCACCCTCTCTCACTGAAACCAGTGCTCACAGAGACTGTGTGTGTGTCTCACCCTCTCTTACTGAAACCCGCGCTCACAGAGACTGTGTGTGTGTCTCACCCTCTCTTACTGAAACCCACGCTCACAGAGACTGTGTGTGTGTCTCACCCTCTCTTACTGAAACCCGCGCTCACAGAGACTGTAAGGCCAGCGTTGGGGTGAGGGGTCTCATTTGGCTGTGTAAGGCCAGCGTTGGGGTGAGGGGTCTCATTTGGCTGTGTAAGGCCAGCGTTGGGGTGTCACTGCTGCTGGGCAGGGGCTGTACAGTGGGGGGTTCAGCAGGCAGATCCTAATGGCAGTGACTCTGCCGGACTGAAGGAGATTGATGGCAGGAGAGGTGAGGGGGGGAGAGCTGCCTGCAGTCATCTAATGACATTCTCTACAGCAAATTAAGAGATGGCCCCGCTACCCTGTGTGTGTGTGTGTGTGTGTGTGTGTGTGTGTGTGTGTGTGTGTGTGTGTGTGTGTGTGTGTACATGTATGTGTGTGTTTTGTGTTTTGTGTTTTTATTTGTGTGTGTGTGTGTGTGTGTGTGTGCGTGTGTGTGTATGTGTGTGTTTTGTGTTTTTATTTGTGTGTGTGTGTGTGTGTGTGTGTGTGTGTGTGTACATGTGTGTGTGTTTTGTGTTTTATTTGTATGTGTGTGTTTTGTGTTTTTATTTGTGTGTGTGTGTGTGAGTGTGTGTGTTTTGTGCATTTTAGCTGAGAGCCCCTGAGCCCTGCTTTGCCATGGGGTTCCTCAGTTTTATGTTCAAATCCTCCCGCTATGCTAATGTTGGGGCAGCCATCAGCACTGTGCGTTATTGCTGTGCTCAGTAACACAGTCAAGGCCGAGTAACGGACTCAGAGCTGAGTGCGGCGTGTCTGTCTGTGCCAGCAGCAGCAGTAGCAGTGTGTCTGTCTGTGCCAGCAGCAGCAGCAGTGTGTCTGTCTGTGCCAGCAGCAGCAGTAGCAGCAGCAGTAGCAGTGTGTCTGTCTGTGCCAGCAGCAGCAGCAGTAGCAGTGTGTCTGTCTGTGCCAGCAGCAGCAGCAGTAGCAGTGTGTCTGTCTGTGCCAGCAGCAGCAGCAGCAGCAGTAGCAGTGTGTCTGTCTGTGCCAGCAGCAGAGCCCCTCTGGAAGCTCATCCACTCATAATGGGTGCGTTTGAAAGGCCCCGCTCCCCTCAGTCAGGAGATGATGAGGTGTAGCCTTTCTCCTTGTCTTTTACTCTTAGTATTTGCTCTCTGACTAAGGTTCTTAATTCAGTCCAAACCTCAGAGGAAAAAAAAGTGTGTGTGTGTGTGTGTGTGTGTGTGTGTGTGTGTGTGTGTGTGTGTGTGTGTGTGTGTGTGTTTGCATGTATTCTGTGTGTGTGTGTGTGTTTGTGTGTGTGTATGTATGCATGCTCTGTGTATGCATGTGTTCTCAGGTAGCAGCGGGGGGGTATTGATTGGCAGTTTTCCTCCATTCTGGAGTGTGAATGTTTTTATCTCCTGTCTCTCTCTCACATGCTCTCTCCCTCTCCCTCTCTCTCTTTCTCCCCCTCTCTCTCTCCCTCTCTCTGTCTGTCTTTCTGTCCCTCCCTCTGTCTCTCTCTCTCTGGGTCTTTTGGCAATGCCGGGGTGTAAATCAGAGTGCCACCACAGCTCCAAGCTGTCTTTGCTTCAATTAGCTAAATACTCCCACACATGTTCCAATGGGTATTTTTAACATCACCCCCGCCCCCCACACACCACCCAGTCTCCCAACTCAGCACCCGTTGCCTTGGAAACACACAGGTGTGTTACTAGGTGCAGGAGAAGACAGACAAGTTTTGAGATGACAGCTCGCTGGGGGCCGGGAGGATCTGGGGGTTGTCATGTGATGTGACAGTGATGTAGTGCGTGCTGGAGAGGGTGGGGGTGGGGGGTGGGGGGCTCGGTTCACCTCACCTCCCGCAGCGAGCTGCATTCGCTGAGCCGAATGCTGCTAACCAGCCACAGGTGTCAGCGACCCATACAGAGTATAAACATCTCCGCTTCCCCGCTCGCACTGCATTGTGGGTATCGGGCTGTGAGCTCACCCCCTTGGGGCGTGACCGCAGGCGAGAGTCTGACGGTCCTCTCCGCCATGTGCGCTCGCACGCTTCCTCGTGTGCGTAAGGGGCCCGTTTTAAACACTCGCTCCCAGCAGCTGCCAGCTTCAAAGCAGCGGTTAGCGCTAATAGTTTAAAGATGTGCGACAGTCGGCCAGGGAAAGGGGAGAGTCGAGTTTGACTACTGGTTTCAATTTCACAAACACAGGCCCAGGCAATCCGCGCTTAAGGTGGACTGAGCAAATCTCCCCCAGGCTGCATGTGCTTAAAAAAAACAAACTGAGGACATATTCCTGATCAAGCACCATGTCCCACGGAGCACAGCAGGTCATACTCATACATTCTGCACTCATATTTCCATAGCTCTGACTTCACCCCTGCAACAGTGTGCAAACACTTCATAATCAGCACCAGTGGAGTCAGGGCCAGAGGCACTGCCTCTGTCCAAAATGATGCATCCCCTGTCTCTCACAGTGTCCTGAGAGGTGTGAATCTCTCTGAGAAACCACCGGTTAATTGCCCCAGTGATGCAGGAGGTCAGGAAGCTGTCAGCTCCGTGCTGTTGGCTCAGCCAGCCATTTATATAGAGGATTCTGTAAGTGGGTGGGGAGAGTGAACAGGTGGCATTGTTTTATTGGCTGCTCTGAGCCTGAGTGTCTTTCAGCCACAGATACAACCCTGCATTCATCTCAGAAAGAAATAAATAAATGGGAAACGTCCCGTGAATACAGCTGCTCTGAGCAGAGGTGTGTTTCCTGCTCCTCCTCCTTCGGGATCCTACCACTCCTCACAGTGCAGTGAGGCCTCACCCACAACATTGGAAGCTTGAGATCTTAGAAAGGGCCTGTTTCCTCTGTGGGTGGTCCTACCAAGCCTTTGTTAAACTTCTGCATGAATGGAGTCTCGGTTCCGTTGTGCTCCGTGGTTGCGTTGGAACGGCAGAGGTTATTAGTTGTGTGGTAAACCCACACAGACAGTGAGGACATGTGTAGAGCCAAGGGCTGATGGCTGGTGAAGGTTCATAAGCAGAGTGTGTGAATATGTGGTTTATTTATTCTTAATATGCTGAATATCACGCACTGAGCAGACAGATGAACCACAGATGAGACTGTAATCCTGTAACATATACCCCAAAGTGTATGTGTTTAAAAGTGTAAATCAGTGTATGTGTTTGCTCAGTAGAAATGGATACATTTCTACTGAGCAAATCCAAAAGTATTTGGACAGCGGCACTTTCTTGGCTCTGTACTCCAGAACATTTTATTTTAAATGGTAATGACTAAGGGGTTAAAAGTACAAACTCAGCTGTAGACTCAGCTCAGATTTAATTTGAGGGCATTTCCATCCATATTGGATGAGCTGTGTAGAAATTACAGCAGGTTTTGTATATAGTACCATTTCAAATCTAAACTGCTGTAGCCAAAACAACAAAAAGTGTGCCACTGTCCAAATACTGTTGGAGTTCACTGTAAATGTATCGATCCATTATTGTATATCAGATGAATGTGTGTTTAACAGTAGCTAACAAGCAGTACAATAGCTCTATCAAGCAAGTATAACATTTACATTTAGGCATTTAACTCAGATATATCTTATCCAGCATGACTTACGCAGTGTGTATACTGTATAAACCTACTGTCATGTTAAAGTCTGTGCACAAGATTGCAGCATTGGGTGTCAGTAGTGCGACCACCGTTAACAAATTGCCAATAACGCAATGTCTTTCTTTATCCTGAAGTTACAGTACTTAATTGCCCATCTATTATATCCATTGTGAATTTGCTGGTAGTTCGCTGAAAATTTGTTTTGCACTGTTTCTTACACTGGCATGTACATAACAAATTAGTCGCCATGGAGACTGAACATTACCTTATTTATTTTTAACAGTAGTTTTATGGCATGGCCGTTGTTATGGTTGCTGCTTAAACCCTGATTCTTTGGACGTGCAGAGCGGAGAGGCGGGTTTGTCTCTGTAGAACGGGGTTTGTACCCCACGCTGAGAGAACTGGCCAGTCTGTGATGTACTGTGGTTTGTGGCACCTGAGATGGGCACCAGTGTATTATGAAGAATGTATTTGCCAGCACTGTTAGCGCCAGGCAAGAGGTGCCATGCCAGCTGGTTGTGTAGCATAACGTTCATTCATCCACACTCACCTTTAGGTGAGGCTCTGACTCTGTCAGCACACAGGTAGAATCAGGCCTGACAGAAAGACTCCCGTGTAGAACACTCACTGCGACGTTCCTAAGGTACAGTAATCAAAAACATTTTTAATATTAATTCCCTTTCAGCCCACACAGTGCTTTAGCTCGTCTGTCTTCTCCGCTCTGTGAAGTCAAACAGCGCCGCGTTTTATCTCCCTGTGCCTCTAATGTCGTCGTCCCCCACCACCACCCTTGTCTTCTTTAAAAGTTTTCCATGTTAAATTAAAGGGGCGAAAATTAAATTTGGAATACAGCTTTTACTGTACATGTACAAAGTAAAACATTTACAATTACAATTATAATATACACATGCAATACTGAAGATGGAACCACAGTGCTACCCAGAATCCTCCCTACTAAATAAGCCGCCGAATGGAATGCTGTTATCAGTGGCTGGAACACACTGTCTGTGTGTGTGTATGAGTGTGTGAGTGTGTGTGTGTGTGTGTGTGTGTGTGTGTGTGTGTGTGTGTGTGTGTGTGTGTGTGTGTGTGTGTGTGTGCGCGCGGGCATGTGCGTGTGTGTGTGTGTGTGTGTGTGCGCGCATGTGCGTGTATGTGCATGTGCGTGTGTGTGTGTGTGTGCGCGTGTGTGTGCGCATGTATGTGTGTGTGTATGGTCGATTTCTCATTGTCCGCATTAAGGATCAGAGAGGTGATGAGGGGAGTAATGGCTCTGTTGTGATGTGATTCCTTCCTCAGGAAAATCAGCTGAGCAGCGTATGTTCTGCAGCACAATGAGGTGTCCTGACCTGACCCAGAGCACACTCACTCACCCCAAACCACACGTACCTACCGAGGCATCGTTCACACCTTCTCTCACACGCACGTTGTGCGTCACGTGAATCTGATGTGTTTGCTGAGAAGAACACAATATAATATTCAGTACAATATTCATGTGATAGAGTGTCATGTGGTACTCAACATGATGCATTGTAAAAATGAATCTTTAATGCAGTAGGTTTTAATGAGTAATGAAAAATTGCATAAATATGTTTATGGGTAAAGTTGATATTTAAATACACAGCACTGCCATGTTGGCCATGCCTCTTAGACTTCGACTTTTGACGTTCCATACCCGAAAGTTAAATTAACAGTTTTAGTAATGTGTAATCTAAGGCCTTGTTTCCTATTTAAAGTCATTAAAAATCCATAGTGGCCACCATTAATGAAACGGCTCTTTCCACTGCCTCTAATGGTCCTTCCAGCTCTGTGCTATTTCTGCACGTTTTATACGGCCTCAGAAAGCATGCAGTGCGATCCGCGGCTCCGGGTTCTGGGAGTAATGGATTCATGTACCCCCTGAGGGATGTTGCTGTGAAATGGCGTAATTGTAACTAAATTGGGAGTTAGAGGGGGAAAAAAGGAAAGAAATTTCCCACCGTTCATGCATCGCCATTTCTCTCTTTTTTGCTAGTTAAAGCAGCCCAAAGACATCTCTGCCTCTCTCCCATGACTCACAAAGACGGCGAGTTCTCTCAGCCCTTGTCTTTTTTTTTTCCTCGGCTGTCTGTAGGAGATGTCAAGGAGTTAAATGATTCGCTGTCTAAGTGGCAGGCGGGTGTATTTTTTCCGAAGGTCTGGTCTTAGAAGTTCCCCCGTGTGGCAGGGTTTTTTTTGTTGTTCTGACTGGTGGGGGCTAATTTGGCCCGATGGGACCTCCCTAAACAAGCGAGGTGAGTAAGAAGAGGGTCCAGCCTGGCCGTTACCTGGGGCAACACGTGAGCTGTTACAGCGTGTCTCTCCACACGGTTCCCTGGGTTTTTCCTGGCGCTGCACCGTGTTCTCTGCACCCTGCAGCTGCCGGTAACGGCCCATGGGTGTGATTTCGTCTGCAGATGGAGGCGTGTCTGGCCAGGGGAGGCGTGAATATGATCAATGGGAAGGTGTTTACCACAATAAGTACTGCAGTAGCACTGCAGGAATGTACTACCAGAGTAAGACTGGGAATGCATACCCATGCATACACACGTACATCGTTAATACTGTTATACAGAGACATGTAAATAAACATTTATGCAGACAGTCATAAATAACAGGATTACATGAAAAACATGCTGTTTACACACTGAAATCGCTGCCCTCATTGCTCTGGAGGTGTGCATTATGCCTGAAGTTCAGTGTTTGGGTCCTGCTTGTTGATCAGGCCGTAGTGCGGCGATGAGCACGCCGATAACATCGCTGTTTAATTGTTAGCGGAGAGACGGCAAATCACGGCAGCTCCTCCGCGGGCGAGTGGTGATTCCAGCAAAGCACTTAAGGGTGAAAAGTATTCAGCCTGTTTATCTGCCACAATTACAGCGATGGTATCCCACGCTGATGCGGGAGATGGTCCTGATAAGAGAGAGGGAGTCTGCAGCGGGAGGCGGAGGGAGAAAGACAGATTACCCGTAACCTGGAATCGCAGGAATCCCCCTCTGTTTTTCCTCCCGTTCCGCTCTCCGCAGGTGCCCGCCTGGGGTGACCGCTGGGTCCGCACCTCCTGCCAGAAGGCAGGATTGATGCGGCTGTCACAGCGGTAATGTCCCCAGTGCCCCCCCGCTGACCGTCTCTGGCCGACAGAACAAACTTCCATCACGTGCCAAGCAGCCAGAACTAATGCTCTCTCTCCCCAGCCGGGCGGGCGGGCGAGCAGGTCACCTGACCTTCCTGGGGAGATCCTGCGGACCGGCGCCATGGCAGAGCGTTAATTCTAATATGATTATGATTGGCTCTCCTGCAGGGAGGCGGGGTACTGGGGGGGGTTAGTGGGGGGCAGGGATGGACTGTGCATAAAATGGACACCTCACCCTTCGCCGCATTGCACTGTCCCGTTTCTGCCTCTCGACTGGTGTGCATAAGGACCCTCACACGACTGCTGCACGGCTCCCACGGTCTGACAGCCCCCTGACAATCTCCCCTCAAAAGCATCATGTGTACCTCATCCGCAGATAATGTTGATTAAGTTTTCCAGCTTTGACGCAGTGAAATGGCTTGCCTTGTAGTCTGAGGACAGTAAAGTTCAGCTCAGGCCTGGACTCTTCTTTTTGCTGGCTGGAGGTTGAAGAAGGAGAGGTGCAGCTATGTTCTTATTGGTCACATTCAGGTGACCTTAGCTCCTTTCCTATCATAAAAACTGATTACTGAATCATTGAAATGCAGTGGAGAAAAATGATTATGTCATACACACACTACCCATGCAACCATATTTCTTAAGGGTATTTTTTTATCACAAATTATGTTCAACATTTTTAATTTGTGTTTATTGTGGAAAAAAACATTTTTAAAACTACTCCTGTTTTATTCCTCTTCTCCAGTTAATTTTTGTCAAATTGTTTGCTTTTCTTTCAGAGATAATGTTTACAGAATCCAAGGCCCTTAGCATTTACTGCAAGCCTCAGTTCTGGAAGGATTAAAAAGGCAGCTGTCTCAGTGTGAAGGAGCCCTCTGGATTCTCACCCGTTTGGGAGGCATCATTCATTACAGCACCACTCAGCAATACGAGAAGCAGCCTCCATCATTCTCCCCACCTTTACTCCATTTTGTAATGCTTCTCGCACTAATGCTATAAAACATAAGGCAAAGACTTGTCTTCGCAGCGTGGGTTATTTATGGGACGTGTGCGCCAACTCCTCATTCTACGGAAAAAATGTCCAAAAAAAACAGGCCTTCCTCTGCTGGATCTGATTTGGCCTCGTCGGTTATCACATCAGAATCGGAGACAGGTGCTGACGCAGGCTCAGGGCAGCAGTGTGGGGTAGTGGTAAGGAGCAGGGTTCGTAACCAAAAGGTTTCTGGTTTGATTCCCCACTGGGGCACTGCTGTTGTACCCTTGGGGCAAAGTACTTAACCCAGAATTGTCTCAGTAAATATCCAGCTGTATAAACGGATAACATATAAAACTGTAACCTATGTATTGCTCGGGATAAGAGCGTCTGCTAAATGCCATAGCGTAATGTAATGTACCTTAACTTAAATGCAGCGCACAGCCGTGTTCAGGTGTGGCTGACTCAGGAACAGTGTAAACGCACTGCGCGTGACGCCCCAGTGCGTTCTGCCATGCTGGGATAGAGCCGTGTCATGTCGCAGCTCGGAATGTCACAAAGGCTGTGGAGGGAGAAATGATTAACACACAATGTCTGTTTTGTGTTCTCACACTAATTAAAAACACACCTCGCATATTAATATTTCAGAACACATGATTGAACGGGTATGCTGGAGGAATAATTTATGACGCTCATTTACGTGGCTCCATTAATTGAGCCAAGCAAGGACAGGAGGTCCCACTTGTCATGGATATAGAAGAAGTGTCTTTCACCCGTTCCAGCTAAATTTAGCCCATTTTACTTTTTGCTTTTATTGAAATGAATGGCTTCTGTTTCATTATCTCTCCTAAATTTAATTTGTTTGGTCCTGTGTGGAAGCAGTGGCATAGTTATAATTAAATGATAATCGCATAAAAAATCCAAACAGAAATATCGGTCATTTAACTGTAACTGTAAGTAACCGGCTCTTGGGTGCATGGCGCAAGTTCTGAATGGTGACAGACTCAGCGCATGGCACAGGTGAATGGGGAGCACAGGTGTGGCCAGTGCGTACCTGTCTCTGTCTGGAGTGCAGCTCGCTCGGCGTATACCCTTCTGGGAGAGGACGGCGGAGTGGCACACAGTCTTGTCATTGTACTCGATGTCCGCGAGCTCAGACTGGGGGGTTGAGAGGAGGGGGGGGTCTCGCTCAGTAGTCATTGATCACCCTGTGATGACATCATGTTTTGTCCCTCGGTGGAGAGGACGGCAGGAGCCAGCGATGTCGCTGTTCCAAAGGGCGCCGCGCCCCGCCCCGAGCCAAACTGCCGCCATTCCCTTTTTTTTAACGAGAGCTCCACCGCTGGTCCCCTGCTAGCAATAAAAGGGACAAGGTACAAAACAAAAGATGGCCCCCGTATCATTAGTCAGAATAATAACAAAGGAGAGTTTTACCTCCTCACCCGGCGCTATCTATTGTCCAAGACATGGAAATTTTACCTCAGGCTGCTGTCATGGAGAAGCGGATATTAGTGCCATCATCGTTCCCAGCCCTGTTCCCGGCACACCACCCCCCAACCCCACCCCCCACACTCGAACCCAGGGAACGGCTGGCAGGTTCCTGTACCTGCTCTGATCCATACCCGCTCCTGACCCCCCCCCTTCTGAATCACACCGTGAATTACACACCCAGCGCGGGTCTCCAGAGTGGTATGGGTGCAGTGCACTGCCGCATCCCGTTGCGTTTCATCTGTGAGAATCCCTTTAAGAGGGGCGACCATGATCTTCCATTTCATCCCCCTGCTCTCTCTTAAAGCTGCAGGTCTGCTTTTCACACAGTCTTGCACCGAGCGTTTAAAATGCGTCATGGCCAGTTACAGTTATTAAATTACATAACTTTACTGGATCTCAGTCATCTCACTAATCCAGTGATCCAATAATTGCTTTTTGATGTAATCTAATAATGTTACTCTCTGTGATGTTATCATCTTACTATGATCCAATAATGTTACAGTACTTTCAGGTTATGAGTTTAACATGTTGCTTTTCATTTTTGAAAAAATGAATGTTTGGCTTTAGGTAGATGTGTACATTATAAAACCATGTCCAAGGTAGGCATGTCCAAAGAGAACACCACATTGGGTGCACTTTTGAATGATACCAGGCATGTGATCAGTTTCTCAGACTGACTGCATCTGAGACTGGAGGAAAAAAGCTGCTGTGATTGACATAGGAATGGAAATTAATTTTATCTTTATTTATCTTTAGGTATCTTTAGTTTTATCTTGAAATGAGAGAACTGAGGAGGCTTTCTGTTTACATCTTTGGATTTATAATATTACATTTTGCGTTTTTCTTTTCCAAAATAGAATACAACATATTAAAACTGTGCTGGATTGTGTTATGTGTTATAAGTAACACATTCTCTTTCTCTCTCTCCTCCTCTCATGCCAGAAGTTCCACAGAATGTTTTAAACTAATATTATAGTGAAAATTAAAAGTTATCCTGCAACTTAAAGGACAGAATGTCCTGGATTAAGAATGCTTTGTTTTCATACTTAAGAGACAGTAATGTGCTGGATTCTGTTATCAGTGTAGTATCAAAGCAGTAGTTTGTCTCTGACACACCATTGATATTAAAGCTAGATATGCCTTTGTGGCAGCCCTCTGTGCTGTATGATATCATATTCAATATTTAATATGAGTACATACTCTCATCAAAATAAAATAGCCATTTGTCAGCCTGAGGCAGAGAATAAGCATTCAGGGAAGGTGTTTTTCACTTTTGCTTTATATTCATTTTAAGTAATGCTCTGAATAGCAAGTCTTCATTTTTTTCTGTGGTTGGTTTGATTGTGAGGTGTGTAACCCCTCTTTTGTGCGTTGTGTTTGGTAAACGCCTCTCTGTCCTCTCCTGGTATTGACTTTCCGGCCAGTGTTTTCATTGTAATTTCATGTCCTCATTATACGCAGTGTCTCCATTACAGAAGTACACAGCGGGACTGTCTGACTCTCCGCTGTGTGTTAATGTGGAGGCGCTCGGAGCAGAGTGTTATTTTTCACCTCCCATCCCGGGGGAGGGCTGAGAGGGGTGTTTTTCAGCGGCAGAGTGTGCCACGTGCTGGCTGGAGTGCTCGGTAGCGGTGTGGCGGTATGTGTCTGCGGTCAGCGGTTGCCGCGTGGACGGATCGCTCCTGGAAATGAATCTGGTTTCTTCGGTCACATTAATTTGTCCGCTGTGTTTAACCCCGCCTCCGGGACCCGGCTAATGGAATCCACCGCCGGTGCCGAGCCGGCGTCTCCTTGAGTTTAATGGGCCTCTCGTCGCCGCGGTGATTCTCCCGGCCGCCTCACCTGTCTGAGCAACGGAGTCTCCGACGGCCTCGTCTCTCTGCCAGAAGAACACAGACACCTTCGCTCCCCAAGGGAGAGTCCAAAGCAGCCAGTCTGGCTATCAGACAGGGAGGCTGTCTAGCAGTCAGCCAGACTGTCTGTCTGTCTCTCTGCCTGTCCGTCTGTCTGCTGGCCTTTTTGCCAGTTTCTCTATCTCTCTGTCTGCCACTCTTTTTGCCTGTCTGTCTATCTGTCTCTCTCTCTCTCTGCCAGTCTGTGAGCCCAGGGTAGGGGCTGAATCCGAGGAACAGGGTCATGTGGACAGCTGTGTCGGCTTGTTCTCTGAGAGGGTTTGTGGTTGTTAAGAAGGGCGGGGGACGGATCTCAATGACGCTGAGGTCGGCGAGCTGCATCTCTGGGTCTGACGATTCAGGCGTGTGGGTAAACGGAGAGGGCGAGGAGGCTCCTGACACGCGATGCCCAGCCAGCGCTGAGGTCACGTACCCTGAGCCCACAGCGCCGCCAAAGTCCCAAGCTCCAGGGAGGCCGTGTCATCATACCCAAAGCAAACGCTGAAATCTCTCCCAAGCCCACTAATCAAATCAAACAGCATCCCTCCATTACCAAGAGTTATTACTGAGGAACACACATGTCAAAAATAAAAACGGAAGACTGGCTCTTAGCCATTGGTAACGGGATACAGAATCTGGCAGAAGAGAATCTTGAAAACAGCGTTGTTTTCCCACAATGCTTTTCCCAGAGGATGAGGATGGAGGCCGACGGAGGTTAGGATAACAGGCGCAGATTTTGAGAGCGGTGTTTTGTTGTGAAAACCGAACGTGCTCTTCTGCCCCTGGTAAGAGTGGCAGGGGAGAGAGTTCTGTCTTTGGGATTCAGAGGTGGTGCCGGCCACCAGGCTGAGGGCTCGTTACTTCCACCTGGATGAGATCTGCAGGTGTGGGGAGCTCGGACGCACTCACGCCTGACCGGCGCACGTTTCTCTGGGAGCTTCAGGGACAGGAGCCATCCAGCACAAAACAAACGGATAATTCCATTAGGCCCCTCAGCTTGTTTTTGCAGTTTAGCAGTAATTGAATTAAAGATAATAGTTCTGGTCTCCCCAGCCAAGCAACCTTCATTAAGATTACATCCCATAAACCGCGCGGTCTGCTAAACCCCTAAATATAGCGCGGAATGTGCCGGAACGGCGAGCTGGTCATCCTATACTGTCTCTGCACCGAGGCCCTGGTCTCTGTTTGTTTCCAGAATTACTCTAATGATAGATATTATTATGAATTCCATTTGTCACTTTCCCAAAGCAGTTGATAGTATCTGCAAAGCGATTCAGAGGTTGGAGTTTTTACAAGGATGACATCAGTAGAGAATTTTTATTGTTTTCCCCATAATGGCACAGACCAGGCCAGTCTATGTTCATAAATGTACTGCAATATCATTTCGCGATTGCTAATATTCTTCAGACAAGGCCATTTTAGTATATTAAGCATGGAAAATCACAAAGTCAATTTGCATAGTAGGCGAGGCCAATAGTGTTCTGTATAAAACTTGCTGGAAGTCAGGTTTTATCCCCAAATATGTCATTCCTCAGTACCTTACTCACATGATAAGGCTGCCACATTAAACCAGTGTGTGGAAATATAAAAGCCAAATTTAATATCATGAGTAACAGGACCAAAACAGCCCAGCTGTGACCTGTGACCTATGACCTGTGACCTGTGCTGGGTGCTGATGTAACAAACAGGAAGTGCTTGAGTCACATGACCCGTGTCATGATGACTTCATTCCCATTAAAGCTGTGGTTCCGTGGTTCTGGGTTCTTAGTTCTTGTTCTAAAGTGACCCGGTATGGCTGTTTGCATTTCAGCCAATGGCGTCTCTCACTGTGCTCAGGAGCTGCTGACCCTGAAACATTTTTAGAGTCAAGCTTATTTTGCTACACTTTCATTTGTAAATAAACCAGTGTGGTGGCTTGCCAAACTTTTTGTGTGTGTACACTAGGTTATGATGGAGGAAATCCTAATGTTTGTGCTTTTGTTATTCCTGTTTTGGAAAGACCACAACAGAGATTATGGAAAGTAATCCTCGCTGTTCGCAGATCCACCGTAGAGGAATTAAATGTTTATTGTCTAGAGGAAACTATTGAGAAAATGTAAACATGCCTGTGCTACTGGAGTATGTATCTAGGAGTGTGTGCTGGTAATGACACTCTCCGGGTACAGACCTGGATGAATGCCTACCTTAGCCTGACTGTCTGGGCTCAGGGCAGAAGTGCTGTTGTCTCTGGGATTGGCCCGCATACTGTCTGCCTGGGGGAGTTAGCTGCAGAAGGGCCTCAGCTCCCTCGACCTGCAGCTAAGGTTGCCGGAGATTTTTATCCCCAAAGAGAACAGATTCCCACTGATTCCCTTTAAAGTGGGAACAGCGTGATTGCGAGAGGCCGTTTCCGTGGCTACGGCCACCAGTAGAAAGTAAACGGTGACATAACTTGCGGTTGGGGTGTGCGCAGTCTCTGCGGAGTGTGCGTCGAGAGGAGTTGGAGCGCGTGAGGAAGTGCATTGGACAGCACAACCAGGAGCGCACTAAATCTTAGGCTGGACCAGCCAAGAAACTCAGCAATAAAGCAGCAGAGAAATAAATAAATAAAGTCAAAATTGCACACGCCACACGTCACAGCATATTCAGCCTATCTTGTTTTGTGGAGGAACGCAGAAAATCCACTTTTAAAACACAAAGTCAGCAGCACCCCCCACTCCCCCACAAACACACTCACTTTTCTCCCTCCACAACTTCTGTGTTATTGTGCTTAAGTAATCCTACACACGCTCCCCACTTTGAATACCGTTGGCCTCAGCCTGCCCTTTGAAGCAACCCGTGCCAGCTTCTCACAGCTGATCTGCATTTGCCTCTCTGGTAACAAGCAAAGTGCAGTGTGTTTCCCTATATTTAGACTTCTGTGACGAGCTGTGAGAGGTGGAGAGTGGACCCATCCCTTTTAACCGTCATTCATCACACCCACATCAAGTTTATGGAGTGTTTCTTTTTTTAGCGCCTTGGAAATAATAATAATAGAAAAAGATTAATGAATCAATGGATCACTTCGGCGCTGGTGCGGCTCCCGTTCGCTGAGGGGACAGAATCGCATAAATGAACTCGGAAAGAAGTTCAGTGTCAGGATGAATCCACACCTGTGCATTTGAAAAAAAAAACTCAAAAGAGGAAAAGAGTTTTTGGCTGAACAAACAGAGCAGTTTTTAACACCCCTTCACACTGCAGTAGCTCTGTTATCTCCCAGCAGTGATGCGTCGTGACATCACTTCCTCTGTCCTGCAGCTGATGAGACCGTGGATACCACAGACTTCCTGCTCATGTGTGTTCGTGGGACCGATCCTCTGAAAACGACAAGTGTCATGAAATCTCGACTCTGCTTAACCACACGCTTGTTTACTCAGCTGCGCTTTGAAGTGACGGTGACTGGAGTCGGGGGGTGGGTGGTTACTGGGGGGTAGAGTCACATCGCTCCCGGGAATGAAGGGAGGATTATGGAGCTCGAGCTGGATTGGCAGAGAGAGAACCGCCCCCGCTCTGCTGGCTCCGCCCCCTCTCCTCCATCTCAGACCAGCCATGGGCTTCCACTCGACTGCCACCAGCCACGGTTCCTCTTCATCGTTCCTGTGGAAAGCCACGCAGGTTTCAGCAGTAACTGTGGGGGAAGAGATGATGATGATTCTGCATGCCGGCTCAGTCAGGGTGCAGAGCTAATGTGAGAATACTACATTTAAAGTGTGAGGCAAATGCCTTCCGGGAGTCACATGAGCAGAGATGCCTGCTCGTATTAAGATTTCTTCAGTGCGGAACGACGGACACCTTGTCATTTTGACACTTGTGCTGTTGAAAGAAATTGATTATCAGATTAATCATTTGACGGCTCAGAACAGCGAATCAGATCCACTCAGACTCACACAAGATTGGAATTCATCCAGAGAGAGAATCATACCCCAGTACCAGTACCAGCAGTGTACACACGTATTTATACAGACGCCTTGCATAGTGTAGGACAGAACTAATACAAATTTAATAGCTCAATGGAGATGAACGCTGTAGTTACTGTAAGACTGCAGAGGTAAGGTACGCCAGGTGAGTGTCTCGTCAGCCCTCCTTTCTGTACCTGTAACTGAGACGCTGGTGGAGATCCTTTCCTCCAGGTGCATGACTCTGAACGTCTTCAGTGTGCCGCAGGATCAAACCACAGTTTCCAAATTTAATGCCCACAGGTTGCCAAGTGTCTCCATGGCAACAATTGTGCGCTTAAAGGAAGCCAACATTAGCTTGATTTTTTAGCTTCAGCTTTTTTTTCCAGATAATAATTTGTATCACTTTCACACCTCGTCTGCCTGGGGTCTGTGCAGTATCTCAGTCTCTTTCTTCTATAGTCCTTTGATAGTCCGTCTCCCTGTCTGACGGTCTGTCTGTCTGTCTGTCTGGAGGCCCGTTCCCTCCCAGTCCTGCTGTGTAACAGCAGAGGCAGATGACAGTGTGGCAGCGGTGTTGGCTCTCACGCACGGCCGCGGAGTGTCCCGTCAGGCCCGTCTCGCGGTCACTCGCTGCTCGTCACGCGCCGCCGTTCGGCCCCCTGCGGCCGCGCCCCCCGCCCCTCGCCACCGCGGTCGCTGTGACGTTGGCGAGTCTCGGCGAACAGTGAGTAATGGGAGCGGTGCGGAATGATGATGACGGAACAGAAAAAGCAGCGCCGATTGAATAAGCACTTTTCCTTTTTTTCTGCAGAGTCAGGTCCTGAAATAGAATCACGTCACATTTCACAGAGGGGAGGGGGTACAGCCACCACGCCACACGCAAAACCCCAAAGAGAGAAAAAGACTCCAGCATTACGCTTACAGCCGTCACAGGATTACAATGACTGCCACACCTACATAACAGATACAATTACACCAATCACACCAGCATTACAGAGTTTCTGTTACACTGATGTTGCAGTTAATGCCACAACAGCATTACAGTCAGTACTACACCAAACTTACAGGTATGATTACACCAGCATTACCGATACAATTGCACTTGCGTTACAGGTCCAGTTACACTAGAATTACAGGTGCAGTTACACTATCATTACAAGTACAATTATGCACACTTTGAGTCTGACCATTTTGTGACATTAGTTCATCATTTCACATCTCTGACTGCTGTTTTTCAGTTTGTCCACATAACTTTGTTGTTCAGTGTCCTCTGCCTGAGTCTAAATTCCTTTTACTACACATTCCTGAGAAGTGTTTTCTTTGGCCGTGTCGTGCAGCGGTACGGCGTGGTTTAGGAGGAGTTCGATAAGCGAGCACATTTAGTTTGTGTTTTGTTTTGGATACATGTGCAACACATTTGTTAATCTCCTTTGAGTTTTGTTTTCCAGTTTCAGATTTTATCACTTATAGTTTGTTTAAATGAAAAACAGACTGTTTTTCTTTTTTTTCCCCCCTCAGAATCATTTTGATTTTAATTTGACAAAGATTGCTTCCATATCCCCCTCAGCTCTCTCTCTCCAAGTCACTGCTTATTTTCCTGTGAAACGACTCTATGAAGGAAAGTTGATACGCTTCGTAGCGGCTCTGCATCAAATTAGGTTACAATGTTTCCAATGACAGCTACAGTGCCGCTCTTAAAGCTACGTCCCAATACATTTCCAGGAACAAAGAAGAAAAACACGCCGTCTGAGCTGCACTGAGAGACACTTTGGCAGGCTGCGGGGGTAAGATAAAGCCAGGCCAGCGCAAGGCTACGCAGATGTACCGCAGAACTCTGCCGCTCCCAGTCATGGCTCTCCAGGTTTTGTTAACTGGAAGTAATCCGCTCTGTACGGAATGATGATTCTCAGAACGAGTCATAGAAGCAGGCCAGGGTAACACATCGCATTCCTCTCCCTGGAGCTGGTGGCCTTCTCCTCTGGCCTTTTGCGTGCGGAATAAAATGTTTTGTGTAAAATTCCATTAGGGTTCCTTTCTTTTTCGCTCTCACCCACTTCAAATGAGCCTGACTTCAAAACAGAAAAGTAAATAGGCTGAGAGGGTGAACTGGCAGCCACCCTTACGTATCTAAGGCTTATCTGGGGAAACTAATTGCGAGGGCGTTTAGCGCCAGATGTTTGCTTTTTTGTCCTTCGGGGCATGTGAGGGCCAGCTGTTTTTGTGGGCTTGTGTGTGCTGTCCTCTGCAGAGAGATGGAAGGTGGCAGCCCGGGGGGGGCTGGAGGGGGGACGAATGTTAAACCCTGCAGTGCGCACTCTGACTGCTGCCCCACACACACACACACACACACACACACACACACACAGGCACATGTCTCTGTCTCTTGATGCAGTAGTAGCATAGCAGTAGAGGTAGCATTACCAATAGCAGTAGCAGTAGCAGTAGCATTAGCGGTAGCGGTAGCGGTAGCGCTAGCATTACCGGTAGCATTACCGGTAGCATTAGCAGTAGCGCTAGCATTACCGGTAGCATTAGCAGTAGCGCAGCCTCGCGTGCCGGTGTGTTCACACTTTGGTAGCGCCTTGTTGCAGTGATGGATGTTGTGCTGCTCCCCGTGCCGCCCCAGCAGCCCGGCGTGGACTTGGGAGCCGTAATGGCTTCCAGATGCTGCCTGTGCCTGACGTCAGCCCCCTGTCGCGCTCCTTTATGGGCCTTTCGGCTGCTCCGCTGGCTCTGAGTCACCGGCAGGAGACAGGCTAATACACACTGTCCCAGAGAGGCAGTTACTGAAGGAACCCAACACACACGCACACACGCACGCACACACACACGCACACACACACACACACACACACACACACACACACACACACACACACAGCACAAACACACACGCGCACACACACATACAGCGCACACACACACACAGTGCGCGCACACACACACACACCCTTCCACAAACATACACACACACACACACAAACACACTAGTTTTGTTGCTTTCTGGAAAAGCTGTTCTCCACATAATTTAATGACCATGCTTGTATTTTTAAAAGGAAAAAAGCAACTCGATAACAGGATCAATACTGCAGAAATGTTTTATGCTTCTAGACTGGGCCTCTGATGACCACGTCACTGTGGAAGTGACCACTGACCAGCAGCACTGTGGATGTGATTAGCCCTACACTGCCCCCTACCTGCTGTGTTTATATCATATCATGCACCTGCACCATGTACACGCACTTTAAACAGACCAGATCCTCTCCGGCTTAGCAGCAACACACTGGTGTCTGCGACAGACCTTCTAAGCAATCTAACCTCTGACAGCATGCGCAAACGTGTTAACCATTATCACCTGCCTGAAAAAATTAAATTAGTTATTAGAAATGTCACAGCACAAATGAATCATGCGTTTCTACCCCTCAGACACGGAAGAAAAGAAGTTGCCTGTTCAAAACGCGAGAAGCAATAAGACTTTTCAGATGCGTATCATTTGGTACAGTGAGAAGTGAGAAGGGCTGTTCATCATTATTCAGGTAGCAAAAAATACACATCAAACAAAATTGCTTGTGACAGACAAGCTCTGATACCAGGGCAGAATTTCATGTATTTGCTATTGTTTTTCTGTTTTTAGCCACTGTTGCATCTTGTTTCCATGGCAGCGGGGAATGTGAGTGGGTAATCCTATTACAGTGCATCAGTGTTATCACAGACTGCAGCAGGAAGCCGTGTCAGAATGGCAGTGTAACGCCACGTCTCAGTGCGCACAACGCACCCCTGCTTTTATTCCTCTCCAGATGCGGGTGCTGCCCCTGTTTCATCATCCTCTCCAGCCTTTGGGCGTCGTGTTGCAAACGCAACTCCAGAAAAGGAAAGAAGGTTTTAAAGACGTTACAGTGTGTGTGCATGGGGGGGTGGGAGTTATCCTGCAAACGTTAAAAAGGTTGCCGTTACTGTTTCGTTCAGTGTTAATTTATGAAAATATTACAATACTTTCTGCAGGCTAATTGAAAAAGCTGTTTGTTTTGTTTTGTTTTGCCATCTGTCTTCATGATACCCGGGACAGCCCACGCCCTCTGCCATGCCCCGCCCACTTCATAGTTTCCATCCAATCCCAGCACAGGACGCACAGACAGTAGAAGGACAGCAGACTTTGAGGAGTTTATGTTTCTGAATCACCAAACGATAAATCTATTGACCATTGCCTTCCCCTCGGAGGCAAATCTGTGGCCCAAACGCTGTTACTCAGCTCGTTCCAGCATCGCAGGCCAGAAATGAGCCCGTGGCAGGCAGCCATTTTTCAGCTCTGCACGAGCAACTGTAGACGCACACAGACATAGACACATGCACAGCTTTGAAGTGTGAAGAATTTTTCAGGCTTAGAAGCTTTGTGTTCATATAGAGTTGTGCTCTCTGGAGCCGAGTGAGTGAGTGAGTGAGTGAGTGAGTGTGGAATAAGCACGTGAGTGAGTTTCTCTGTGCGTGTATGTGTGTGCGTGTTGCGTGAGTGTGTGAGTATGTGTGATCGTGAACGTGTGTGAGAATGTGTGAGCATGACTGCAGAGTAGATGAGTGAGCATGACTGTGTGAGTGTGTGTGTGAGGGAGATATAGAGAGAGAGGGAGAGAGACTGCTAACGTGCTGTCATGGTGCAAGCTAGTACACCCCCGAATCAGTGCGTACAGCTCTGACAGAGCTCCACACGCTTAACCCACAGCTGCGACTCCCGGCCGCTTCAGGAAGCGATCTGATTCACCCCGGTTTCCCGCACCCTCCAGCGGTGAGCTACAGTGGGGTGACAGGCGAGAGAGAGGAGAGCTCTCCCCCCGCTCAGCGTTAAACGGCAGACTCTCTCTGTGCGATTAGGCCTGGGCAGGCCGTTTTGGCCCACGGTTTCATTAAGCATCGCAGGTTTTAATCAGGAGAAACCAATCAAAGCGGGACTCATTTCCATTTGCCCGAGAGAGACGCTGTTCATCACGCTTAGCGCGGGACCGGGCCGAATCGAGCGCTGACCCTGCCTGTCCACGCAAATTACTCTATTGTGAGTTTCATCCTGATTGGACGTCCAGAGAAGGCTGTCTGTTAAACCCTGCATCACCCCGGAGCACAAGGTCCTAATTAACAATTAGCTATATTTTGTGTTAAGTGTCTGTTCCTCGGTGCCTTCAAAGCCAGACAGCTGCATCATTTGGCTCATCACAGTCTGGTCCTTTTACTGTCCCCTCTTTAAATTCTGAAGTTCAACTTGGAAAAAGTCAACGGGACAAAACGGAATAATAGCTAATAAGGGAACCAATGTTCATATCCCATCACAACGAACAAATATTAACCATTAAACCCAGGTGGAATGCTGCGAAAGACCACGGAGGAAGGAGGCCGTTGCCGTGAATCTCGGCGCCTAACGAAGTCGGAGTCAGCCAGCGCACCGCTGGTGAAGGAGCTGACAGCTCGTTACGCGATCCTCACATCTCACAGGTGACAATAGCGAGCGCCGCAGTGCATCATGGGAGTGGGCGCTCTCCTCGTCGCGGCAGCACGAGCGCTGCTCTTTTCAGCCCTTTAATTGGCAGGAAATAAGCGCCCGTTTCAGATTCCTGCGTTGCCGGGGCTGACGGTGGAGGCATTGTTCGGGGGCCTTTGTGTGCCGTGTCGGCGCGAGAGAATGCGGTAATGAAGCAGGCCTGCATCGTCCCGGGGAGAGGGGGTGAGCCGGGAGCCAGGGATCTCAAACGAAGAATGGAGACCAGGAGCGCGAACTGCCGCGGCCGGCACAAGGGGGGCTTTGTGTTCAGGCGGCAAACTTCAGTGAAAATTTCAAAAGGGGGGGTGTTGGGGAGCTGGGGGTGACTGTGATAACATGCGTTTTCCCATCTTACGTGTTACATGTGACCATGTATGTCGCACACTTAAGATTCAGCCAAACTCCTCAGCCCTCACAACTGAAAATGCAGTGAGCGGATGTGTGTGTGTGCAGTGAGCGGATGTGTGTGTGTGACGCAGGTGAGAGGCCCTCCAGTCGGTTTCTTGCCTGCATTAATGCTGTGGGGTCCTACTGTGAGGAATTCTCACACAGCTTCAGGAACTGTGTGTCTTCAGCAACTGTCATCAATTTCATCACTCTCTATCTCTCCTTCTATCTCTCTCTCTGTCTCTCCCTGTTTCTCCCTCTTTCCCTGTCTCTCCCTCTATCTCTCTCTATCTCTCTCTCTTTCTCCCTCTATCTCTCTCTCTCTTTCTCTCTGTATGTATGTTTATAAAAACATATAAACCCTTGATATTTTTTTAATTGATTACCAACAGGTTAATGAAAGAAAAAATGTTCAGTTGATGAAAACCATGACGAAAAAGAACTTCCACCTATTCATGTGTTGCAGTTGATAGTAAGGGTTAGCATTAGTGGAAGTCACTATTCAGCCTACATAGATTGTAAAACTTTACACTTTTTGAAGTTCATCACCAGCAAATATACTGAAAGATTTACAGGTATATAAGGCATAATTAACAGTTATATGAGTGTGTGCTCTTACGGGGTAAAATGACTGATAAGTGTTTCTTAGTTTCTTTTTGCATAAAATAAAAACACAAAGTCCATTAAAGGTTTTCATTAAAATGTTTCAGTTTGGCTCAGAATTACGATTGCCTTTACTTTCCATTTTATAATTATTGTTTCTCCACAGAATTTTGTTGGATGACATCGTCCTGATGACAAACATCGAAAAACATTGAAAACTTATGCTGAAAAATAAAAGTTGATTTTATCCCTAGAAACCAAAAGAAAAAAAAATCATATTGAAACCTGACAGTTGTAAATATATTGTGTTAGCCACGATGGAAACACATCATGATGCATCACGTCTCGAAACGAAGCGGGAGCAGTCCTATAAAACACACGCTGTCTGACGTGACAGCTCTGGTTTTCGTGCAGACGCAGTTTCTGGCCTGTGTATCGGTGTGGTTTGAGAGATGATTTAGTGCGAGCCTGCGGAGTTGTGTGCGTCTGAGAACGTTTGTCAGGGAGTTTTGGAATCAGCGAGAGCTTCCGTATTTAGGAAGCTGTCCATCATAAATCATCACTTCCTACCATTAAAATGATTGATTCTGCACAAAAAGCAAATGTTAATTTCCCATGACTGTCTGAAGCAACAGAAATATCACTCTCCTCCAGGCCTTTTACCCAAAAATGACAGGAGAACCTCAGTCCAGCTTCTTTATTATGGGGAGATTGAATGAATGTGATTATGCTAATCACTACTTTTCACATGAGGTAAAGCCTCTGGTGACGCATTTGCATTTGCCAGGCATTCTTAAATCTCAGTAAACTCGAAGCAAGATGGATTTTAGTGTCAAAACATGACTGTGAAATGTGAGTGCTCTCTGGTCAGGATTGTGTATGGCAGCACAACCTGCTGGTTTCTCTTAGTGTTGCTGTCTGAGTTTTGTGTGGCTATTTGTTTTTTTGTTTTTTTTTTTTTTGGTGTGCTAATGCTAATGCTAACACATGCGTGAGGACAGCATAGGCCATGTGCATTGCATCTCATCATGCAGTGTTTCTGAGGTGCAAAGCTGCATTTCCTGGAGCTTGCAGGGAGAGCCCGTTCTGTGTTTGCTGGAGTTCGTGGACAGCCCGTACTGTGTTTGCTGGAGTTCGTGGACAGCCCGTTCTGTGTTTGCTGGAGTTCGTGGAGAGCCCGTTCTGTGTTTGCTGGAGTTCGTGGAGAGCCCGTTCTGTGTTTGCTGGAGTTCGTGGAGAGTCCGTTCTGTGTTTGCTGGAGTTCTGTGTTTGCTGGAGTTCGTGGAGCCCGTTCTGTGTTTGCTGGAGTTCGTGGAGAGCCCGTTCTGTCACGGCACCATCCTCTGCCCTGCCTCTCGAAGGCGTGGCCCCGCTCCGTGTGAATGCCCACTCTGCCGTCCTCCGGAACATGTGCTCATCACATGGTCATTTCTCAATCTTAATAAACCCCAGAACAGAACATCGTGTCCTGTAATATTCCGGCCCCCTCGTTTTAAAATAACTCATCTGATTTTTTTTTTTCCATTAATATCTTCAGAATGAGGATGATTTATAGAGTTCTGGCGGGCCTGAAAGAGGGAGCTATCCTCCAGCTTGTGGTAATGGATGGGGGGGTGGTGGGGGGCGTCTCTCCTGTTGTGTGTTTGCCTCGTCAGACGCAAGGTTACATATACTGTGCAGTGCTACCCAGCCACGTCAGGACTCAGCCAGATTAATCCCTCCTGAAAGAGACCTGACAGTGACTTAGTGACAGGAATTACAGTCCTTT
>CM032897.1:1710000-1800000 GCA_019176425.1 Megalops atlanticus | reverse complement strand
ACAGCATATGTTTAGTCATACTGCCATTAGTGCCTTCTGCGCAGTATTGAGTTCCTTAAATGGTACCAGCTCTGCTGATGGGGATAATCGCTAGTGCTGATAGCTAAGAGAGAACATGGAGGACAGTGATTCAGCAGACACACACACACACACACACACACACTCTCTCTCTCTCTCTCACACACACACACACACACACACACACACACACACTCTCTCTCACACACACACGCACACACATGCACACACACATGTGCGCACACACACACACACACACACTCTCTCTCTCTCTCTCTCTCTCACACACACACACACACTCCCTCTCTCACACACACACACACACACATGCACACACACATGTGCACACACACACACACACACCTGGCCCGCTCTCTTAGCTCTGCAGTATTGCAGGTTACCTGTCCAGAGCAGATGATTTATAGACTAGCAGAGCTCTACAGCTTGGTCCTGTTATTTTTGGGGCAATTATATTCTCCACATAATCCTCCCCCATGCAGCGTGTTTGGAGACACTTTTAACCCCGTCAGCTGCTGCAGAAACCCCCAGTGACTGTGTGGATTTAATGATAAGGAAAAGTGCAGTGTATCTGATGCTCTTTTAAAGTGTGCACATGTGGTGTGTGAAGCTGCTTGAGTCCTGCATGTGCAGCCAGGTGCAGGCATGAGCTTCAGGTTCAGATAACTGTGTTGTCCTGTTTTTAGGCGCATCTATAATGAGTTCACCTTCATACAAAAACTGTTTTGAGGTCCAGTATCAAAGTGCGAAATTAAATCACAGCTTTGTTACTAAGCAACGTACAGTACAAGCTGCGAATAAGTAAGATTGTCCAAAACAACATGTGAATAAATAAAAATGTTCTATTTGCTACAGCTCGCTGATGGTTTGCAGTTATGAAGGTATGTTCCGTGAAGAAAGCGGGTTTATCAGAGACATGGAATGGGAAACAGTCAGAGGTGGAGAGGCGGAAGGCCAGGTAGATGCATCATTTAGGGGGATGTGGGCGGAGCCAGTGAAACTGAGGGGGGGCATGGAGGCGGAGTCTGGGAGGAGTCTGGGTGGGGCAGGACGTGGAGGAGACTGGGGACATGGGTTCTCTGCAGCTCTGGGCGACAGCGTGGTGTGTGGGTTCTCCGCACGGTGTGCTGGTTCTCTGCGCCCCTGTGTTCACCCCGTCCCTGTCGACACGGCTCCGGAAGATATGACGTCCTCCTTTGAAGATGAAAGCGGGCGAGCAGAGTCTCCTTTGTGCTGCCCGCTTCCTCCCGGCTCCTTCACAGGATGATAAATGGAGATACCCGCCGGCCGCTCTCGCATTGCTCCTGAGAGCGCGCGTTGTGTTCGGGGCCGGGGGGGGGCCGGTGGGGCCCGGGAGCGGAGAGACCGCGATCGCGGGCATGTGTCTGAAAGCAGGGATTTCCGCAGCGTGCTGTTTTGCGCCGGCAGCGAGGATTAGACCCAAAGCCCTCGACCCGCGTAACTCAGGCAGGCCGAGTCTCACTCTCTCCTCACAGGTTAGCTGGTCCTAATGCACGCAGAGCTCTTGGATTTGCAGGGACTGTTCGGCAGGATGGGGGGGGGGATCGTGGTATAATGAGCCAGCGTGTCCTATTTAATTAAATCCAATTACTTAAGCACCCTGTATTGCTGTACATGCGCACATAATTTATAAATGAAAGAAACACGCGGGGACGCAGCGGAGTGGCCTGATGTATGGTCAGAGAGCCGGAGTGCGAGTGATTGATGCCCGTGCTCCATCACTTTGCGGATGCTTTACGCGTCTGAGCCCCGAGAGCTCGTCAGATATGAGCAGCGGTTTGGCCTCGGTCTGTTTCCCCGGCCCCGTTTCCCTCCTTCTGCGGCGGGCTGCACCTCTGGCGGGGAGCGGCTGCCCCTCGCGGGGGTCTTTTAGCGTCCAATTAAGGCACCCGCCCTGGCGCCCCGCGGCCGCTCTGAGCCCGATGCGATCTGGCAGGAGGAGCCGGAAACAGCCTGCTACAGCTGCCCTGCAGAGCTCAGAGCAGCCAGGGAGTCACTACCCTCATTACCTCACACTGTACCAGCACCAACACACACACACACACACACACACTGTACCAGCACCAACACACACACACACACTGTACCAGCACCAACACACACACACACACACACACACACGCTACACACACACTGTACCAGCACCAACACACACACACACACACACACACACACCCCCTCTTAAGTAGGGAGCCACCACCATTCCATTATTTAAACTGTCTATCAAATTTACATGATCAGTAGCAGCAACTTGTTTAAACCGTGCTCAAAAATGTAAAAAAAAGTAAAAAAAAAAAAAAAACCTGCTAACTGCCTTGTATCTTAAAGTACGTTCACTCAAAAACAGATTAAGAGGGGGCTGGCAGGCTGGTACCGCCTAATGCTTTCCAGCTTTCATGGAGCTGCTTTGCATTTTGTAAGCAGCGGTGACACCCACAGCCATGTGAAACTGCAGCATTCTCCGCTCGCTTCCTGTTTGTGTTTATAAAACTGCGGCATTTTACAGTCTCCCATCCGCAGCGTGGGCCGTCTTCATCACCTGTCCGCTCGTATTCACCTGTCTGCTGTTCCACCTGCCCCTCCTGCCTCTCTCAGCTGTGTCCTGGCCTCAGGTGATGCTGCACGCATTTCAGCTGAACACAAAAGAGCCGCAACCTCATTGGTAGATAAAAGAAGGTTTCGAATTTCATGCCAGTCATTTGCTAAGCTTTTTGGATGTCCTTGGTTACACCTACACAAGAAGTGAGGCATACATACTAACATGTAATGCCCCGCACCTCCGTTTTGCACGTTCTTGATTAAGAAAAAACATTACACGTGCAGCTATATCCAGTGGAGCAGTGAGCAGGGTGCAAAGCGTAACTGAGTGCATGGAGCATCAGGCTGTGATTGCGTCTGTTTTTCAGGAGATGAGGAGGAGAAATTGATTAAATGATTAAAGCAGGGAGCTGAAGATGAAGAAACCTGTTACCTCCTGCTGTGTGTGTTTGTGTGTACACAGTGAATAGTGTGTGTCTGAGTGTGTGTGTGGGTTTGTGTGAGTTTGTACATCTATGCATGTGTCTGTGGTTGTCTGTGTGTGCGTGGGTATGTGTATGTACATCTAAATGTGTGTTTATGTGTGTGTGTGTCTGTATGTTTTCCTTAGACTGAGGAACATCAGTTGTTTCACACACCTTTATAATGGTGCATCTTACCTGTGCCTGGTGGCACTGGTTTGTTTAACCCTTTCCCTGTTCATCAAAGCACCACAGTCACCTGTGAATGGTACCTTGCAGTGCAGTGCAAGTCAAACATGTAGCATTATAGAACAGCTGCTTTTTCTCAGCTCTTTCCCAGCCTTTTCTTTAAGGTCTTTGTAATGCTAATGTTGCAGTTCCTGGTCTGTATCTTTCAAACGCGTTACGAGCTCTGCAACCCGCTGCAGTCGGTTATTAATAGCAAGTTCAAGATGCAGCCTTTAAAGCGTAGCACTGTGGTGTGTATCTGTTCTTAACACACTCTCATTAACACACTGTGCACAGTACACGCTATGCGCAATACACACATTTCTACTGACGCAGAGCTGTGTTATGAAACTGAATCAGCCATCAGATAAGTGGTTTAACACAACCCAATCCAATGTTGCTGTAGTAGTGTTTGCATCAGTAACTACGCCTTTATTGGAGAAAACACCTGCCCTACATCTCTGAATTTTAAACAGGAGTCGAGCAACGCTGTAACGTAGGTGTGTGTCTCTTCGTCTGTCCTCTTGAGACTTCCAGCCACAGTTCCATATATTAACGGCCGAACCTTCCCCCCCCCCCCCCAACCCCCCAGGGGATTTTAACACACCCCTTCTGCAGCTGTGTTCCGCTGCAGTCTGGTCTACACCCCCGCTGCAGGAGCAACGCTGCTCCTCCTGCATCCCGCCAGAGCGGCAGCACCCTCATAGTACTGGCGTGCTCACGAAATCAAGCCAAAATCAGAGTGCTGACAAATTTAAAGTGTGATCTGAGTGAATTTAACTTGAAAGAAACCCCCCTCACACACACACACCCAACACACGCGCGCGCACACACACAGGCACTCCGCCATCAAGCTGGTGATTAGCCGTTAGGCACATAAAGAGCTGCGTTCCTCTGTTGAATGGCGTGTGGACAGGTTAGGCACTCCACCGGCCCACCGCGGCCCCCGGTCATTCACAGAAAAGGCGCACGCACGTCCTCACACTCTCAATGACTCCCTGATTTCGGCCTCAGAGTCGGCCGAGCGCTACAGAGACCACACTGGAGTTTTACTAAGCAGGGTGAAACACGTCTTTCACAACACAGAGGGGGAGAGAGAGATGGGGGGGGAGAGGAGGAGGTCGGCTTGATATCCCTGAGCATATTTGCCACTGTGGCCTCCTGCTTTCTGCTGTGCTGTCTGTTCTCCGCAGAACCTGTAATTTCAGCTGTAAAAGGAGGTGTTTAGCCACTGTAATCTGCATCACACATACAGTGATTTTGACAGCTTTAAAACATTGATTGAAATTTCAATTGTCATCAGTCGATGGTATATTGTATGACTGATGACAAAGATTCCCTTGAATGTTTTTTTTTTTTTAATAATCTTAGCGACGGTTCTTTTGTAAAAGATTCTAAAAATAGTATTCTCTTCTGAACTTTTGAGCACTGAACTTTTGTAGATATACTTAAAGCTACTGCTGTAAATTGATGTCTTACTTATACATTTTTAGTTTTTACTGAAACCAGTTCTGAAGGTTTCATTTTTCTGAATTTATGCCACTCACACGGTCTGTGTTAGTGAGTAAATGTTGCAAATGTATATGAATTTGTTGTCAGCCATGCTAGGAATGCATTAGCATTCTTTGAAAGAGTTTGGACCTATTCAAGTGCTAATGAGGACAGTCATGTTCCTTAACATGAACGAATACCGAATAAATCAGAAGGCAAGCATAACAGAGGGGTATCTGAGCAGTGCTAAGCATTCAGTGTAACAGAGGAGTCCTTCTGTGATCATTAAAAAGCAGAATAGCGGTGGGACGTCTTGGTTTAATGTGACAGCATGATTTTTTATTCATTTTTTTATTTGTCATCTTTTGAATTAACTACATATCAGAAGAGGTGTGTGCTACGTCAGCAGTGTGTTGGGAGAAATGATGAGGTTGTGTTTAGTCCTTTGGCAGAGAGAAGAAGGCATTGAGGTACCTGTTGGTGACGCTGCTGGTTCTTTGGCCGTTTGGCTGACCTGTGTGGTGCAGTTGAGTCACCTGTGCGGTGCAGTTTGGAGTCACCTGTGCAGTGCAGTTTGACTCACCTGTGCAGTGCAGTTTGACTCACCTGTGCGGTGCAGTTTGGAGTCACCTGTGCGGTGCAGTTTGACTCACCTGTGCGGTGCAGTTTGGTGTCGGGCAAGTGCCCGTTGTGTCTGCCTGACAGCACACAGATGGGATTCACCCCGTCTCTCAGCTCCTGCTCCCCGCCTCCCTGCGAGCCCCACCCGCCCCACCCCACAGTCTCCCAGCAGCTGCTCCTGCTCGCATCCCTCTTTCACCGTCTTCATTTACCTGAAATTTTCCCGCGGCGTACCTGCTTCTCTCTGACAGTGCATTCATTGAGAAACACTGCTCTAAACACACCAGGTACAGCAGATTCTCCCTTCACATCAGGTACAGTAGATTCTCCTTACATACAGAATACCACGGGTTCTCTTTACACACAGAATGCTGTGGGTTCTCCTTACACACAGAATACTGCAGGTTCTGTTTACACACCAAATACAGCCGGTTGTCTTTACACACAAAATACTGCAGGTTTTCCCTACACACCAGAAACGGCAGGTTCTTTATAAACAGAAGCAGGTTCTCCTTACACAGAGGATGCAGTCAGTTATTCTCACAGACAGGATACAGCAGGTTTTCTGCTCTGCACAGCTGGAAAGACAGAACCAAACAGGAGGAGCAGGGATTGACTTAGTGCCAGACACCCAAGGTTAGGATGTCAGTCTGTCTCCGTACCTCAAAAGGAAAAGGAATACAATGTGTTAGGAAATCGTCACCAGCAGAATATCTTCATGGTCAGAGGAGTACCATTTTTCATCTGAATTGCTTTCCGTTTGAGTTCCCACTGGCTTTTTATGGGTGTTGTCATCTCTCAGATAGAGTTCATTATGTGGAGCAGCGGCTCTGAGCCAAAGAGGCGGAGGGGTAAATTGAGTCTCCTCACTTTATTTAACATGGCTCGTCAGGTAAAATATTCTGACAGGAGCCTACAGGGGTATCTATAGGATGAGCACATCTGCGGTTATATATAATGTCTTGGCCAGTGCAATTCTCAAATAGTACTCAGACTCCCAGTTACACAATGAAGTAAGCAGGAAACTGGCCTTTAACCATCAGTATCACTAAGCCAGACCGCTGATGTCCTCAGGCTGTCTTTAGGCACCTGAGCCCTGATCTCATTTGCATGCATGTGATATGGATTTTCAAGACACCTGTATTGGTTAAATGGAAGCCAAAACAGGTAAAGGTGTTTGATTGGATGTCTCAAGTGCTTAAAGACCAGCCCCTTATGGGCCGTTGACAGGGGATATGCTTGGCACGTCTGTCTAGAGTCTTCTCCCTGCGGGTCATTTTCAGATTGTTCTGGACTCGTTTCAAGAAAACGTAAAATTAATTTACGCCCAGATGTGCATGTTAAATGATAATCGTGAGGTAAACTACTGATAATTTTTAAGAGAAGAGCCGCGGCTTCCTTCAAGTGAGTGCGCCGTCGGTGAGAGACCTCGACGGTCTTGCATTATGAACATGCTTTATTGGTTCAGGCTCTTCAGGGCAATGATTCAGGTAAGGATTCCTCTTGAGAGAGGCCATAAAAGAAGCACTTTAATTTCCCTCACTCCTCGCTGGAAAGGCGAGGTTACTCGGGTCTCGGTGCATGGGCAGGTCTGGGGGGGGGGTGCGGGGGGGCAGGGGGAGTTGGTTTACTGGCGCTGAGACAGACAGAGTCGGCGGTGTGTGTGTTATACCATTGCAGGCCTGGCTCCATGGCAGCGGTCCAGTTTGTGCCAGACTCACCTAAACTTTCACACAGCTCCTCCAAGCACTGCAGCTCATGGCTGAAAAGTTGGCAGTTTTGCCCCCCTAGTGTGCCAGCTGCCCCCATTTAAGAGGGGCTCAAACCGGTGAACCAGCCCTGTGTATTTGTCAGTTACTAGTGCAAAAGGGGAAGAAAACATGGAAGACATGGGCAGCTGGTTGCCCACAAAAAACACCCACAGGGGACCAGCAATCCCATCCACTGAGCCCAGCAAGCCCAGATGCCCACACCACATTTATTCGCTAATCTCACCTTTCTCTCACCCAGCAGGTCAGCTAAGAGCTGAGTTCAATTTGAAAGTAACGACAAGGAAGTAAGTCAGGCAAGGGGTTGCATGTGCAGCTGTAGGAGGGGTGACCAGGTGGCCACATTGAGAGAATCTCAGGGGTGCCCCCTACTGGAAGACCAATGCCACCACCAACACTAACCTACTCTTCAGGGGAAGTCACCCATCCAAGTGCTGCATAAACCAAGTCAAACTGCACTTAGCCTGAGCGCTGTTGCAGTGCCTGCATAATATTCTTTCAGGTTCACCACTGAGGCTAAAAACAAAAGCAAAAATCTGCTATCTGTGACCACTGACCCATATGATGTGCAATAAATACACATTTTGTGTCTGTTATGTTTTTTTAAGCTTTGATCTTCATCCTTAAAATATATGTGAGAAGAATGTTAGCCAATGAGAAGTATCATCTGGAGGTTTCTCTTAACAACCCGGCAATGCACAGCAACCCCCGGTGCGTGTTCTGGACAAACTGAGACGTGTGGTGACACCGGGTGGGTTTGTCCCTGATACATTCGCTACCCCTAATGAGCTGTTCCTGCTCCTCGGTCCCCGCGACTCTCTGTAGAACCCAACCCAGATCAGGTCTGCGGATAGCAATTACGCTTCCCTCGCACCTCCGTGGGTGGCTGCACTGAGGCTCGCGTGGGCTTTCCGCCTCTTATGCCCAAAAGAATTTAATTGGAATGTCATGAACTATCAGCTTGCAGGGTCCAGACATGCGGCTTTGAATAATTAGCGGCCACATGCACTGTAGCAGAAGCGAAAACTAAAAAAAGAGACAAAGGAGGAGACACGAGAGGGAGAGGACAAAATCAGCCAGCTTTCAGCAGCAGACATTTTTTTTTTCTCAGTCTAATCAGTTCAGCTGAAATCACCGTCTGTGAGGTTTGCTGCAAGCCTTTCTCCATTTTGATCTTTTCACAAAATGGTCAGTGATTTACAAACTATTTCACCATACATTTGCACAAATAATGGGCTCTGGACTCCACCTCAAGTGTGAGCCAAGCATCTCAATAATCTCAGGCAATCAGTTATTAATTGTACTTTAAGATCACAGTCAATGTTTGGTATTGAATTTTATCTCATTAAGTAACCGTGACAACTCTCAAAACAGAAAAACAGTGACGTGATGAGTGTGGTCAGCAGTTACTGTCTCTGTTCCGAGGATCATGCGGGTTGCAGATCGGAGGTGATGACGTTGGCTTCCCTGTGAGTGACCTGCAGACAGGGGAGGCTGTGTTTGGGGTAGCTGGCCTGGCTCTCCTGCTCTCAGCCTGGGATGGGGTCTTCTTTGTGTTGAGCATCACACCTTCAAATTAATAGCATTTCCACTGCATGGAGCTACCTGGCTAACTCACTGCAGGGAGATCTTCAGGAGAATAGAACATTCGCTGTCACAGACAAGAGCAGAATGACTGAAGAGACATTATTTGTGATGTCATAGTCAGTGAAGTGTATTCACTGTCCAAGGCTTGAAGCAGTGCTTCACTCTGCCCCCGGCTCCATGAGCTTTTGACTTGGGTATGTGCTGGCAGTATATACTGTGCATACATTATCTGGTGTGCATACATTGAAACCCCCAAGCTTCATTGGGGCTTAATGCAGTCTGTTTGCTGCTGCTGGTCTGATCTCTTGCATCCTTATGGAGCAATTTCAGATCTGAGAACCTGCCAAATGTTAGCAAAACCTCCCATTTAGAATTTTGTCTTCGCTCGGCCCTGGCATTTTTCGAATAATAGACTCCCTGGGAATCAAATAAAATATGTATGGAAATACGCGTTAATTCGTCTGCCTCCCCAATGTGGTTTTGGCAAATTCTTGTGGTCACGTCTCACGCTGGAAACATGAAACATTCATCACAATGCATCTGAAGTCTGTCAGATTAAGTATCTAAAATATTGATTTTTTGGTGGTTCTACAAATCTGCCATTGATCTTTTAAATACTTGGCAAAAAGGGAATAAAGAAAATGGGTGTTTCTCGCTCAGTGTAAGAGTCCATTAGAGATTTTTTTCTTCATGTAAACTGACTGGGTGAAGCTTGTTCACATTCTGTGGCTCAGACTGAGAGCAGTCATTACTGAGAGCGTGTTTCTCTCTCCTCATTTACGATTCCTTCCTGCAGTAAGACGGAGTGACCATCCTGTAAAAGGATCTGTTGGGTCGATCTGAGGCTGTCTTGGCAAAGGATTGTATTCCTCTCTGGTTTGTCAGATTTAGGGGCGATATGAAATGCATCACTGTAATTAAATGCCAGTCAGGGAGAACTGTGAGTGTGCACAATTGCTCATTTAACACATACACACACACACACACACACACACACACACACACACACACACACACACACACACACTCACACAAACACACACACACACACACTCTCACAAACACACACACACATACACACACGCACACACATACACACACACGCACACAATGAAGAGGAAGCAGTGATATCTGGGGTCTGACTTGTAGCAGCAGAAAAGCAGTGATTATCCGGGGTTGTAAATATTCTGGGTTAAATACTGATCAGCATCCCACTGCTGTGGGGGCCGGCTAGCCTGTTATGCCTGCCGCATGCTGCTGTCAGTTTCCACGGCAACGGAGCCCCTTTGGTCTCTATGGTAACGCCTGGAGAGCACTCAGCATCACAAGAGTGGGGGAAAAAAAAAGAAACGGTACCAAGGAATGCTGTAACTTTATCCCTAATGGGACGGAACCACCAGGACTATTACCTGCAGGATTAAAGGTGACGTGCTCGGTGGTTTCGGGGCTCAGTGTCTGCACCGTACAGAAGGACAGACTGTGTCTGTCTGTCTGTCCGCTCAGAGCTGCTGCTGCAGCATTGCTTATTGGCTGCTGGTGCTCTGCTGTGTCTGCTTCTGGAAAGCGGGGCACAGTGGTAATTGAGTGAGTTTTTTTGTTTTTTGATAGATTAAGCAGTGATTGTCAGGGCTCAGCTTGCTGTGTGGGGATCAGAGTAATGCCAGAGAAAGCCCCTCAGACTGAGTGCTAAAGCTTCTCAAAGCTCCCAGCACACCGTGGCCCCGGGTTCCAGGCAGCCCCCTGGCTCTTACTGTGGGGGAATCAGAACCAGGCTTTCCTGGAAGATTTAGGCTCTCAGTTCTCCTCCTCAAGTGAATCAATGAATCCATATCCATCTTTGTTAGGAGCAGGCAGCGGGACTTACTGTGAGCAGGAGTAGCGATGGTGTGTGTGTGTGTGTGTGTGTGTGTGTGTGTGTGTGTGTGTGTGTGTGTGTGTGTGTGTGTGTGTGTGTGTGTGTGTGTGTGTGTGTGTGTGCTGTCCTCCTCACACACAGCGGTGTGAGTCTGTAAGCGTGATGTAAATGAAAACAGAGGGCTTGTCTGCACGCAGAGCGTTTGTCACCGATGATGGATCTGCCGGCCTGCTTCGGAGATCTGAGGATGAAGTCACCCGTGATGCCTCATGTTTAGTCTGCGAGTGGGTGGTGTTACCACCATGTTTTAAAATACACCCCTCCCTTCCCTCCCCCCGACCGGCAACTCCATTACCATGTCATTAGAATGCAGAACTCTCTGAGGCGGCACAGACAGAGGTGGAGGAGGTGCAGGCGCTCTGATTGGTTGATCGAGACAGCCCCCAGAGTGTGACACACAGAGTCTCTGCAGCACGATGGCACTTTCGGCACCTGTGCAGAAATGCCGGTGACACATGCTGCTGGTGTGGTGACACTGTAAAGCACATCTCTGTGTAGGTTCAGCTCTACCTGGCTGCAGATCTACCTGTCTGCCACTCTACCTGACTGCCTCTCGACCTGGCTGCGGATCTACCTGATTGCTACTCTACCTGGCTGCCAATCTACCTGTCTGCCACTCTACCTGACTGCCTCTCGACCTGGCTGCGGATCTACCTGATTGCTACTCTACCTGGCTGCCAATCTACCTGGCTGCCACTCTGCCTGGCTGCAGCTCTACCTGGCCCGGCACATTTATAGATGCAGTTGAGCTATAGTTCACCACTTCAGTTTGAAGCAGTACCAAAATAGCTATTCAAAGTAGCTTAATCATTGTTTATGATTTTACAATATGGGGGGGGTCAAAGCATTAAATGAACCAAAGTGTTTTGACAGCGCAAAGCTGCTTTGTTTGACAGCTGGTTTTAGGTGTCCTCCTTCTTGTCAGTTCATGTGTGTGGAAATAGGAGCTGCTGGAGGATGACCTGGATGTTGACGTCACCTGTTCAGGTGGCTGTAGTACAGTTTGTTCAAGGACAGGGCCTCAGGTAAGGCTGAGAGGGAAAGAGGCGACTGAGCCTCTGAAAGGCCTGGTGGGATTGCTGTCCTACAGCAGCTTGATCTGCAGCTATGACCCGAGCGAGACGTCTCTCTGCATGGCCTCTGCAGGAGAAAGGGCCTGCTAATCCCGTTACCGTGGCATCCAGCGAATGTCAAAGATGGGGAAGGTCTCGAGGAGAGGAGCTCTTGTGCCCGGATGTCATAGCTTTAATCTCATTGTCCCTGCTGACTGATTCTGGACCCATCGGGCCTAACCGAATTACTGACTGCGTCTCACATCAGCAGCGTCCATTCAGAATGCAGGCCCTGCTCTTTCTCCTCTCCTTCCTCCTGATTCTTCATCATCTCTCGGTTTTTTTCGGAGGCAGAGGCTCCAAACGGAGGAGGGGGAAAGGAATGATGATTGTGGAGGGAGGGTGTTGGCGTTTCTGGTCTCGGTCGGTGTTTGGGAGGGTGTTGGCTTTTCTGGTCTCGGTCGGTGTTTGGGAGGGTGTTGGCGTTTCCGGTCTCGCTCCGTGTTTCGGGGGGGTGGTTCTGAGCTCTGGGGTGACCCGGGGTCGAGCGGCAGCCTCCCTGGCTCTGGCTGACTGACAGTGAGAAGCGCTCGGCGGGGAGACCGTGCGGCACAAAGTCATCTGAGCGGAATGACACATCAGAGCTGTGACAGGTGTGATTCTCCCCCGTCCCGCAGGCGGAGTGCTAAGAGGATGATGGCGGTGTCCTCCTGCCTGGGACCCTACCACTTCTCACTGAGGTGGGGGTGGTGAAGCGGGGGGGGAGCCATCAAGCCCCGCGCCGTTACACATCACCAAAATATTGATTAACATCCAGGAAGCTGTTAAGGTTTCAGCTCTTAATGAGAGTGAGGCTGGAGGGGGTGTGAATTTACGGCAGCTGTTTGGCGCGACGCCCCCTGCAGCTCCGGCGTGTCGGCGGGTCTGCCCAGCCGGCGGGTTTACAGCCAGGGTGCGCGGTGTGTGCGCCGGGGCAGAGAGGACCTCACCATCACCTCTGCTGTCACGCTAAAGGGAGCAGACACATCATTCATCACCGCCACACGCTCTCAGCTCACTACCCTCTAGTGGCCACAGTGAGAAGATGAGTGTAGGTGTGTTTGTGTGTGTGTGTGAGTGTGTGTGAGTGTGTGTGTGTGTGTGTGTGTGTGTGTGTGTGTGTGTGTGTGTGTGAGTGTGTGTGTGCCTCCAAACGGTCTCTGTGCAGTGGACCTGTGGCATGACAGATGATTGTCACCCCCGTGTTGTGACTCCCCCCCCACGGAAAGTGCGTTCAGAGCCCTGTGTTTGATCAGCTCACTGTGGGGAAACTCACACCGCCTCCCCGGCTGCCCACAGGCCTGCAGAGCTCATGATTAATGAGGGCACGACTCACCCACTCTCTGCTCCCCAACACAACTCAATACAAGGCTTCACCTGAGGATCGCTCCACAAGCCGCTGGCCACATTCACTTTCAGCCTCAACAAGAGCACAGCCCTCTCTCCCAGTGCACCTGCACAACACAGTTATGACAAATTAAGCGAAATCATTCAGCAATTCAAAGGACTGAATTTAGAGTAATTTTCAGTGGCTTATAAATGAAAGGTGTTTAAGGTCAGGCTCCTGTTCTGATCTGTGTAAAATGTCCTTGGTTTGCCCTTGGGTCAACAACCTGAAGAGGATGCCTGAATAAAGACTTCTAAAACACACATCAGGAAACTCAAAAAACCTCTGGAAACAGGAGTGGCTGTGTATGCGGGCGCTGTTTTTGTGTCTTCCTTTGGATCGGCTGTTTCTCTTCGCAGATGTGAGAGAGGAGGCTGTGATGTTTCTTCAGACCTCAGTGAACATGCACCTGTTCCTCCGGCTCCTACGCGCTCCCCGGCCGATCCGAGTCGCATCTCAACATGTTTACTGCGTGTTCCCAGCCCGCGCCCGTCATGTCCTCCTGTCTCTCAAATTGCAGTGCAATTACAGTAATGGCCGTACTGCAAAGGAGATGATTTGCACCTGCTATTAGCCACAGAGCCCGTCTGCTCCGAGGGGCCCGTACCTTAATGGACACATGGAGCCAGTTAGGTCATCTGATGGCACCAACACGGAGATCATCCCGGGGAGTGGGAGAGGGGCGGTTTGTCCTTTTTGGTACCAATTGGTGCATCAAAATGCACCAGATTAAGAAGGCAAGGTGTCATCTGCTGTAAAGTGTCTGGGTTTAGGGCTGGAGTTATAGGTTAGGGTTACTTTGGAATTTTACTGTACTGATTACTGTAGAGTTGGGTGTTACTGTAGAGTTGGGGGTTACTGTGAAGTTAGTGTTACTGTAGGGTTGTGGCTTCTGTAGAGTTGGGGTTACTATATTCTCACTGTCTTATTATATAGGCAAGGAGGTTCAAGAAGAATCCTGGCACTTCCAGGTTCACAGGGCTAAATCTGATCGTAACTCAGACCTGTCCTTTTCCTTCGCTTTGCTTCACTGTGGGGTTTGTGTTGCTGCGCTCGCTGGACTGTGTTGCAGCTCGTCAGTATTCAGCACGGCGGTTGCTGCCACGGCATCGTCTGATTGGCTGACTCACACTCAGACCCAGACCGCGGTGCTCTGTACATACCGCTGTTTTTCTGACTTTTACCAGACGCGCTGTTCTGCCCTTTTTTTGTGAGCCGCTCTGGATGAGAGCACCTGCTAAGTGACAGGACGTAATGTAAAGTAATGATGATCTAGTGCGGTACAGTACCTATCGGTGAATCAGACAACGCTCTCCCCCTCCCGGCTGTGTCGGTCTTCTCCACTCCGGGCCTGGAACGGCCCTCTGGCCCCCCGCGGCCTCCGGTCAGCGGAATTTGTATTCGAGTGAGCGTGTGAGTGAGGAGGGTGCCTGTTGCGTCTCTGGGGTTAACCTGCTGTGGAGCGGGTCACTGAGGAGGCAGGCTCGACTGGCTGCTCTTAAACTCACCCCTGATCCCCACCCCCCCCACCCCCCGCCAGGCGGACGGGGGACGGGGGGGAGTTCAGCCCCACAGCGGGGCATTTGCGCTGCTGCCAGCGTGGGCCACAGCGAAGGGAAACTGACACACGTATTCTCTTCCAAGAAGTGGTGCCCCGCAGCTCAAATTGACCTTTTTAAGTGTGTTATTGTTTGCAATTATGGTCTTCTGTGGCTAGCGTAATAAGCCGGCCTGGGGCCATCTTCATAGCAAGCATATCTCTCTCTCTCTCTCTCTTTCTCTCTCGTTCCCTCTTTCTGTCTCTCTTTCTTACTCTCTCTCCATCACCATGACAGTCTCTGTGTCTCGGGTGACCCACGGCTGGTGGAGAGAGTGATTCTGCTCTTGAGTGATGACAAAGCAAGCCATGAAAATCCATCGTCTCTGATGCGAGTGTGAATCCTACACAAGCAGGCCAGACAGAAACATTATCATTTCTCACGGCTTTGTATCAAAATGAATGCTTCACACCATCGCAGAGGAAGACATGATTATTGAGCGTATCCATTAGAAAGTCAAGGATCTAATTGCACCCATGTTTTTCAAGTCGCGGTTAACATGCACACGGTCCCGCGGCTTCTGAAACGGGGAGTCTGAAATGAGATGTAAATTGAGTTGGTGGATCGTGTTATGTGAGGTAACGGCAGAAGGAGGGAGTCCCAGCGGATGAACGCCCCAGAGCTCGGTGGGATTGGGGTACGTGGGCGGAGCTCCTTCTGAGAGGGGCTGCATTGCAGGGACTGAGGGCACGGGATGATTGACAGCGTGTTTACACACACTGGCTGAACCCAAACTGAGCACGGTGCTGCCCGCCTCTGGAGATACAGACTGAGCTGCTGAGGGAGTGGGCTAGCATGCTACACACACACACACACACACACACACACACACACACACACACACACACACACATACACTCATACACTCATACACACACACACACACACACGCACACACACACTCACTCATATACACACACACACACACACACACACACGCACACACACATTCATATACACATTCACACACAACACACACACACAACACACACTCACACTCATACACTCACACTCACACACACACACACACACATACACATTCATATATACTCACATACTGAAACACACACACACTCATGCATTCACACACTCACAAACACACATACACACACTTACATATTCACACACGTGCACTTGCATACATTACAAATACATGCACGTGCCTATATACTCACATACTCTCATGCTCAAATATATACCCAAATACGCACACACACAGGAAGACACTCTCAGAGACACTACACAGCTTGTTTAACTGAACTTAATGCTGAGTTACAGGTCAGAGACTCGCACTCGCAGTAATGTGTCATTGTCCTCTCAGGAATGGCTGGCGTTGTTGTTATTCTGTGGTTACAGGCTGTCACTGTATGGAATGCTTTTAGCTCTGTGCGCTGAGAGCGGCTTGCGTTTGTTGAATGCTCCGTTAGCCTTGCATTTCTCCCGCTGGAGATGAGCTGGTTTTAATGCTTCCCTTGTTCTGCAGCCAGGGCCTCCATTCAGTCTGTCCTGGTGCTTTATTGACTGGAGTTGATCATTCCTAAACACCAGCAGGAAGCAGACAAGTCCGTGCCAATCTCTGGGGTCCTTACCTGTTTTTTTGAGGGGGTTTGGGGGGAGTTGTGGGGCGGGGTGTATGCAGCACTGATGTTTGATTTATGTTTATGTTCGAGTTTGCCTCAGAAATATGCTCTTCATCGGTTCCGCCAGTGCCTCTCTAACTGAATACATGAGGAACGCGGCTCAGACCAACAAGCCGTTTATTGTGATGTATGAAATGTGTGATTTTAATAATTCCGCCCCATTTCACACAGCTCTCTTTTTTTTTTTAAATCTGTGCCAAAAAAATGTATTGAGAAAGCAGGCAAAGTCCTGCGAGGGGAGTTTACCTTTGCGAGGTGTCCCTGAATACCCCGCGATTCTGCGGCGTCTGACGCGGTGTGCGAGATCGCGGCGGAGACACGGCAGATGTGGCGGTGATGGAAACCACCGGAGAGATCTGGCAGCGCACAGATGTCTGAGTCTGAGCCAATTACCTCACACAGAGGGAGGTCAACAGCGCCCATAGGCCCTGGACCGTGCTAATGACAGGCTGCACGACCGTGATCGTCTCTAACTGTGGTCATGGTAGACCGTACTCCTGTCTGACCGTGCTCCTCATAGACCGTACCCACGTCTGACCGTGTTCATCATAGACCGTACTCAACATCTGACCGCGTTCACCATAGACTGTACTCATGTCAGACCACACTCGTTTCAAACCGCTCTCATCTCTAGTTGTGCTCTCTGTGCAGAATGCACAAGACCACTCTCATCTGACATATTACGACCGCTCTCATATGTGATATTACGACCGCTCTCGCAGACCACACGCTTATTTTGGACAGCACTTGTATTAGGGCTCCTCATGTTTTTTAAAGACAGATAAGCCCTGGTTTCATAACATAAAAGACACTGAAAGACATGATTGAAAAATGATTGGCTCGCACTGCTACACTGAAGCCAAAGAATAGTTGAGGGTCGACAAAAATGAGATGGCTGCAAATAACATGCAGTACGAACATGCAGTGCTGACCAGCTATCTAGAGGTTTACTGCTGACTAGCTGTACGAAAAGATAGCAGAAGATGCATTATTTGCTATTATTGTTATTAATATATATTTTTAGATTTCACACACACTACATATGCATGTTCCTGTGTGCTCCATCAGCAGTCACTCAGGCACTTTCCTGATGTAGTCTCAGGTGTACTGTTTGAATCTCTCTCTCTTTCTCTCTCTCTTTTTTTTCCTTTTCTCATTCGCTCTGTCTCTTCTCTCTCCTCTTCCCCTTGTAGTAAACCTCAGCCTGTTTAGTGTAGAGAGCAGCCGATCGTGTTGAAGAGTGTACCGAGGTCAAGTAATTGTGCTGTTCGCAACAGCTTCTCGTGTGCCAGGCTCGCTGCGGCTGGGATTGGTCCCCTGTGTGTTTGATTTTGGATCTGTGCTGTGGTGGGCTGGCTGTTTATCAACCAAGAAACAGACATAGATATGAGATGGCGATTATCTGCTGCGTGGGCAACATACCAGATTGAGTAAACCACATTCCATTGTTCTGCAATACCAGTGCGAAAGAGTTTCTGTGTGTGTGTGTGTGTGTGTGTGTGTGTGTGTGTGTGTGCGTCTGCGTGCGCGTGCGTCTGCGTGTGTGTGTGCACGTGTGAGCGTGTGTGAGAGAGAGTGTGTGTGTGTGCGTGCGTGTGTAATCTTTGAAATGTGAATATGAAATGAAATATGTGCATACACATATCCTTTTCCCGTTCTTATGCATCATATTCCAAGGAAACGCAGCTCCTCCTTGACCTCTGACAGACTTTTGGGTGATTTCACACAGCACCTTCTAAAACGCAGTAGTAGCTGCTCCTCTCTGGCTACACACTTTGCCAGGGTGCTGCATACCGCCGCTCTCGGGCGGAAACTCTGCGAATCTCTTGGCTTTGGTCTCCTCCAAGTGGTTCATCTCAGAATGACGAACGAGTTTATCTCTTTTATCTCCTTTTCCTCAAAAAGCGGCCTTAAAAGGCGTCCCGCTGCAGAGCCGTTCCCGAGTGCATCGTAGCGGGCCTGTCGCAGTGGACAGCCCCGGGACAGACTCCGCTGCTCGCGGAGGGCCGAGGGGGAGGAATCTGCCGAATGTGGAGAAGAGGATAACAGAGCGGGAGGATGTGTGAAAATGGACCTGCTCGAGCCATTAGGAAAAGAGGCTCCTTCACGGTGCAGGCTGCCTAATCCCAGCCTCCGCCAGGCGCCGGGCAACCAAACAGCGCCTTTTATGGACTCCCTGAACCCGGCTCTGTCCACGAGGCTCTGTACAGCAGCAGTGATAAGGTGCCCGTGACTGTGGCAGCACCCCAGACTGCAGCACCCCAAAGAGATCCCCTTACAAGGGGCCTGGAGTGCTGTCCTGAATGGACGCTGCCCCAAATTAACGCCCACAGCCGTACCACTTACTGTATATCCACACAGCGTATGCACACAGTGACCTACAGCTGTGTTACAGTCCTGCAGGGGTAAACCAAATGTGTCAGGATTTTTGAAACCTGGAAACCTATGGGTTCCTCTGTAGGCATGAATCCCGTCTCAAGAAATGCTAAATAATGGCAATCATAACCCTTCATTAATATTCATAACCCTTTTTCATGACTAATTAAAAGCTGAACGCTCTTATGGAATGCAACATTGTTGCGGTGCAGGCTCCATGACCCTTGATATCAGTGGTATTAAGTGGCCATGAATGTTGATGAAAGATCAAGAATTCCCTGAAGTAGTCTTCTGGGGGGAATAAATAGTTATTAATGTTGTTAGTAGATGGTTGTAGTGCTTGGGAAGTCACCAAGTACATCCACATGAAGCATAATTCTTCACTGCCTAAAAAAGTCAAATAGCCAAGTTGTGAGAGTTCTCTTTTGCTGGTTAATGGCTCAGTCCCATTAATCAGATTATATAGTCGTCTGATGTATTTTCTCTCCTTCTGACCAGTTTTAAGGCACAAGCTCCCCCCTATATAAAATAATTACCCTTGATTATTGCACAGTCATGTCTTTTTCCTTTTTTGTGGGAACAGAAAGCTGTGAGAGTCATTGAAGTGTTGCCGAACACAGACCTGAGTGCTGAGCATTGTCCCAGCCTCCCTGATGCTCGCAGAGCCTCTTATTACCGCTGTGTGTGTGTAATTGCGATTAGCACGCTGGCCAGCGTTTCTTTGAAATCTGATTTTCTCAGGTGTGGAGTTTGCACCACGAGCTCTTCCTTGATCAGTGAAAATACCGCAGAGAAATGTAGTCTGATGCCTTTTCATCCACCGACATGAAAGGCCTGGTCAGGCCTGGTGTGGGCCAGGGCTGTTGAAGGGTTTTTTTGAGGAGAGTTTTGGTTTGGGCCATGGTCTTGAAGGCTGCAGTGAATGGTTTCCTAGTTCTGATGTTCTGATTTTCTGATTTTAGGAACCTGCTGTGTTTGCTGGTTTTTGTTCCAGTGGAGCCCTAAATTAATTAGGTTTGATTTAGCCATTAATGTAGTGCTGATCTAGATCTAAAATCTCCCAACAGTTATCTGTTAGGAGTCTTTTGTGAATGAAATTAATTGATGGAAGTGTGGTTATACCTGCAATCAGAACAGATAAGTAAGTGTATTTCTTGAACGGATTTCTGTTCATTTGAAACCCTGAAATAAATAGGCAATACAGGTTAGTATTCAATCTGAGATAAATTAGTTGCCTGCTTTTTTAGGCAAAGAGAAATTAACTGTCAAACAAAGACCTTATTTCTACTTTTTCATCAGCAGAAACACAGATCTCACCAACTAAAACTTAATCAATAGTCAATTAGCAGCTTAATGAAACCAAATTAATTAAGGGCACAGAGAGAACAAAACTCACAGCAAATGAAAAACACTGTTACCCAAAGGTGGCAGGTCCAGTTCCCTGCTGGGGCGCTGCTGTTGTACCCTGGAGCCAGGTGCTCACCCACATCAGTAGATGTCCAGGTGTATGCATGTACAACATCTAAGAATTTAAGATATGTAATTGGCTGTGTGTGTCTCCCACACAAATGGAGAATACAATGTATCTGTGAACGAGTAAAGGAAATTAATTTTTTTGTTCTGATATTAATTCCTGGATTACATTTGGCTGTACCTGTGTTGGTAAGGTACTGTTGTTGCTGGGTTGAGCTGTACTTCAGCATTGTGCTTTAGAGTGCAGCTGCTGCACTTTCACCTGAGTTACCCGCTAAGCAAGGAGGATCCAGACTTTGGCCTTCTAGCAAATACAAGCATTGTATTTCACAATGCAAACGCATTCTTTTCATTCATGTTGGTGATGGCTGAACCCGCCAAAAAGAAGAAGAAAAAACCGCAACGCTTTGGTATGATGGTGAGTCAGCGTTAAGGACGGGCGTTTGATTGAATCCAGGGGTGGTTCCAGGAAAGGTCAGGGTGGTATGAGCTCACAGATCGGTGGGATTTCTCAAGAACGTCAGGAGAAAAAAACAGACGAGGAAAAATGAAGTGTGGTGTTACGCCGTTTCGGCTGATTAACTCTCGGGCGCGTCCTGGAAGCGTGCTGGAGGCAGGCGTGCAGAAATATCAGGCCGCTGTGAAGCGGCACAGAGCAGAAAGGCCACAGCTGAAGTCATTTACTGTAAGCGTCCACGTCTGGCACGGTGTCTGTGGTCTGGCAGTGAGTGGCGTGAGAGAGGAGATCGCCCTAGAGCTGAGTCTACACACACACGCACACACACGCACACACACACACACACACTCACACACACACACATACATGCACACTCACACACACACACACACAGACACACACACTCACACATACACACACATACACACACATACACACACACACACTCACTCACATACACACTCACACACACACATACACGCGCACTCACACATACACACACACGCGCACACACACACTCATTCACACACTCAGTCACACACACGCACACACACACACACACACACACACACACACACACACATACACGCACACTCACACATACACACACACATACACACATACACCCATACACATACTCACACTCCTCCGCTGGTGACACCATTAACTGGCTGCCCCAGTGCAAGGGCCCTGTCTGAACCAGAGACCTCTTTACTCACCGCTTCACTCCTGCATTTTGGACATTCCTGATATTTCTCATATTTCAGAGCTAATACTTGATCAAGAGCAGCTCTGAAATTCTCAGGACCGACATCTGGTGTGGAAGATTTGTGGCGTTTTTGGGCCAGGGCTGCTGAATCATTGTGTTACCCGTGACACCGTTGAGTTTCTGCGTCACTGAGAGGCCCTCTCATGACCCAGACGCACCGGCTGAGCAAGCAAAGTCAAGTGCTCTGCCATCCATCCGCACCCAGTAGAGCCACTTCACTCCCCAAGCCTGCGCTTTCTAATATCTAATAACTCTCATATATGAAGGCCTAGGGCATCCGAGGCCCGGATGACCTCTGTAGATATGATGGCCCCTTTGCAGAAAGACCAGCCTCCCTCTGTCCATCTGGCCACTGACTGCCTGAGATACCGGACACCAGTGCCAGTGTGGTGCCAGCTCCCGGTTTTTCTCCCGACCGGCAGTCCGACAGAGAGAGAACGGGAAGTGAGGTCGCGACTCTGTCAGCGGGGATATTTGTAGTCCTTTCTTCACTTGACAAATTCCCATGGCTTAAACCCAAGAGTGGGTGTGTTCCTGTCAGGCATGTAGGGGGTTTTTATTATTAGAAGAGAAGAGGGTCCTGTGAGTAAAACCCACACATATTTAACCCTCGTGTGACTAATATATGTCGGCACTTGACCATTCACTTGTTTGCCTACATGCAGTGTATTCCTTCATCATGTACTCGGTGTCTATATTACATATATATGCACACATACACACCTATATTTAGAGAGAGTCTCTGAGTTTGTGCTTTTGGTTTTCCCAGACTGCTGGTTAGTGGCTCAGGAGAGCAGATCTGGCAGGGCTCCCTGTCCCAGCCCTGTGTCCCGGTCCCTGGGAATGGCTGTCTCTGGGGGAGGGGGGGCGCAGCTGGACTCTGGGTCTCTGAGGTGACCCTTTCGGGGGGTGTGACAGGGACACGCCCCGCCCCCCGTCCCCCTTCCCCCCAGCTCACACAAGGAAGCTGTGGCCGGTTCACGACAGTTCCCATGGCCCTCCCTGGTCGGGGGTCACCTTGGAACACGACAGCAGAATGTTGAGATACAGGCAGGGAATCCTGGGAGAAAATTCCTGCGAGAGAGGTCTGATCTGTCACACGGGCAGAGAGTTCTGCAGAAAGCACCCCACTGTGTCGGAAGGCAGAAGACCAGGTTCCTGAGATAAATATGATATTAACAAGATTTTTTTTAAAAATCACCTAAAAATATGCAGCAATTCCTTAAAAAAGCTGTGAATGCAAATCAGCAAAGATAACTGCAGTGAAGAGATGAATCTGGGCATGTCATTATGTTAGCGTTTGTGGTGTAAAGCAAACAGAAGTGGTATCGGGGGTGTAATTTTAGAAGGGGAGGCGGTGGTGGAAGTGGAACGTGAGAGGGGCAAAGCGTCTCCTCAGACAGTGTAATGTGGGACAGGGTGTGCGGGAACAGGCAGCCGCGGGGGGAGGCCGGGGGGAGCCGGTCCAGGCCCGGTGGCGGGGAGGGTCGGGTCCGCGGGCCCTCAGAAAGCGGGTCAGCAGCCGCATCCACTGTGGGATGGTTCCGGGAAAAGGCCCTTGGAGCTTGTCATCTGTCCAGTCAGCCTCGTTGGCAAATATGGGCAGCAGTGTGGTGTAGTGGTAAAGGGCAGGGCTTGTAACCGAAAGGTTGCGGGTTCGATTCCCTGTCAGGGCACTACTCTTGCACCCTTGGGCAAGGTACTTAACCCACAGTTGCCTCAGTAAAATGTCTAATGGATAAAATCGTATCCTATGGAAGTTGCTCTGGATAAGAGCGTCTGCTAAATGACAATAATGTAATGTAAATAACAGGACTCCTCTCTCAGTGTCTGTGGGAAAGCAACAGCTGTCCCCTGGGTGCGCTGAGCAGCCTGTGGCAGACAGAGGAGCTGATTGTGCCAGCCCAGGAATGCAAGTCATGTTTAGCTCCTGCGGTTTAGAGTTCCTGTGCATTTGTGCGGTTTTATAATGATTTATTTGTCAGTGGAATGTGTGGTCCATGCATCATCATTTCTTGTTACAAGACAGGAAGTACTGATGCACTCTGTCAGCTGTTTAGTTTTATTGGCTGCCCATTATGAAATGTTCACGGCCTGTGGGTCTCTATCTGGAAGCAAACTCTACAAAATCCACAACAAGCAGTCATTCTCTATGGACTTATTTTTTCAAAGGACACATTATGTAAAGAAAAACTGTTTATATGCGGATGTAATATGTATCGCACAAAGCCCCATTAATGTTCTCCACCTCTGCTGAAGTTTCCCACAATGGTTTTCTTCCCTCTGTTCAGAGTGTCGGGCAGTGTATTACATTACTGCCCTCATGGGGGCACACTGCATCTTTTTGTCCTGAGCTGTTGGGTTAATATTGGCGAGTTTTGGGTATCTAAGGGGGGAAGTGTATCTGTAGCGGTTAGCGTCTCAACATGTTCCCAGAGGGGTGCAGGTTGAGCTCCCAGGTGGAACGTGGCAGGATATGTCAACTGCAGTGGTCAACATCCTGCTGTAGGAATGAAAAATGTGTCTGTAAGTAAGACAAGGTCTTTCTGAGATGCCACAGTGAGGAGCATATGCAAATAAATGGGCTGCAGGGTAGCGTGGTGGGTAAGGAGCAGCACTCGTAACAAATAAATGAATAATATGGAAAATGGTTGTTACCGCGGGAGACTTGCTGTGCGCTCCTCTCTCGCTCTCCCTCCCTTACTCTCTGCTCTGTCAGTGCGTGTCCTACATCTGCATCAGCACCGGGCTGAACCGGGCCGGCCCACTCGCTGTTAACATCAGCTGGTGGGCCGGAGACAGCAGGTGAGCAGGACAGGTGAGCCCCGCCCTCACGCCCAGGTGTGAGCTCCAGGGGGCAGGGGGACGAGGCAGGAGAAATGCGCTGGAGAAAGCAGGGTTCCTGTCGCTGCAGTGATCCCACAGAGGGCTCAGCCATGCCTGTCAGGATTGCGGGGGTTTGTTTGAAGCTCTGTTTGAAGCGCAGAGCCATTTTTACACCAATGCTGGTTTAAGTATTCAGGGCGAGTTTGCGGGTTCACATCCACGCTGCTGTGTGTCATGTATGCTTTTAGAGGATACAAGTATGATATGAAATCTCTGCAAGGTGATTCGCCGAGGGGAGAAGGGCAAACGCAAATCAAATTGTTAATGATTTTCTCTCGCATGGGGGTTGACCATTGCACAGGTCTGTACATGTACAGACATCCTCCCATGCATGCGTGTGTGATTATCGCGGTGTCGTGTGTTCCTGTGGCGGTCAGAGACACGCTGTCTCTGCGGAGCACCGTGGACACGCTTCCCTCTCTCCCTGCTCTGGGTCCAACAGGAAGCCACTGCTGCTGTAATCAGAGGTTCTGTCTGTCGTTCCACAGTCTTCCTCTGCTTAAATAACTGTGTTTAGAGCTTTTCAGTCTGAGAAATCTCTCATCTCTGCAGGCTCTGTATGTGTGGTCAGTGTCAGTGGCGTGAAAAATCACTTATTACAGAGTAGCGTCTACCCGGCACCACGAAAAAGCCACAGCAAGTGCTGGTGATTACGGTGATAACCCCTCCAATATCCTGATCAAGGCAGGTACAGGAATACCTGCCCTCCAGGTCTGAGAACAGGGTGGGGGGGGACGGAGAGAGAGGGAGGGAGAGAGGGAGGGAGGGAGGCATTCTCTCTTCCTGCTCTGAATGGGAAAAGCTCTGGTCTGGATGGAGGCTGAGAGCTCTTATCTTTGATGGTGCTTAATTGAGAGTAATTGGATTATGGAGGTTCCTGACGGGCCCCCACTGCAGGCAGAGCTCCTGGGCTGTGTGAGGAGATGATGATGATCAGGGCCTGTGTAGCCTGAGAGCAAGAGTGTTTCCCTCCCGCAGGCGGTACCAGCCAATCACTGAGCTCTCACGGTCCCTCCTTTTATTTCCTCCATTCCGGCTCTTCATAGACGTTTGCATTGTCACATGTGAACGTTTTTTGTGCTGGTCTGTAACTGAAGTAAAAACAGTGTACAAAAAACTAGATACTGTTTGCTATTTTGAATCAATTCAATAAACGTGTGACATTCAAGCATATATTGAGCAGCAGTGCAGTGTAGTGGCAAGGAGTAGGGGCTCGTAACCAAAAGGTTGTTGGTTCGATTCCCCTTTTTGGGCTTAAGGTGCTAAGTTACTTAACCCACAGTTGTCTCAGTAAATATTCTGGTGTATACATGGATAACATATGAAAAAAACTGTGGCTTATGTAAGTTGCTCTGGGTAAGAGTGTCATGCAATGTATTGACATGTGTATAACTGATCCAGTGAGGTCACAGGAACGAGACCCTGACTCCTCTCTCTCCCTCTCCCTCTCTCTCTCTGTCTCCTAGGAACGGGTGGAGTACCTGTTCCTCATCATTTTCACAGTGGAAGCGTTTCTCAAGGTAATAGCCTACGGACTGCTCTTCCATCCCAACGCGTACCTGCGCAACGGATGGAACCTGCTGGATTTCATTATCGTGGTAGTAGGGTGAGTATCACCTCCCCCGTCTCACTGATGCTGCGCTTTCTGAGGGATGCATCAGCCGAAACTCAGACTCTCAACCTCTCGCACTGTCCCACTCAGGACAGGATGAACACACACTCTGTTTGGCTGAGAGACACATGCTGTGGACATGTTTAATGCTATATTTAGAGGAGGGATGTGCGTGGAGAAATTGAGTCATGTCTTATTGGTTACTGTAAATTACAGCTGTCTATGAATGGTCCTATATACAGTAAGGACTACATACCTTTATCAGCACAGAATAACAACTTCATAAACACTACATAATATACAATGCACACTAATAAACATTTATACAGACTGTAAATGACATGTAAACTGTCATAGGATGAGCTTTGTCACCACACATATTAGTAGATACGCTACATTACCATGAGAATGTCTTGGCACTGTGAAGCTCATTATGATGGGATGTCATTTGGCATGAGTTTTAATGAGTGATTATGAATGGCTTACAAGTGGTTATGAGTCCCCATGCTGTTGTACTGCTGTATACTGTATGTTTATGAAGACAGTATTTAATTACGGAACATTTCACAGGCAATGATACCAAAATTTTTAATGGACATCAGAAATGATATATTAATGTGGCAGGTATTAAAAAGAGTTTAGATAACCAATGTCCTTCTCAGCTGACTGGTTATGATGGCAAAGACACAGATATTCCTTCGGATGTTTTATTTCCAAAGACCAGTCCGCAATACACCTACACTCCTATACTTAGGGACTCTGCATTACATGGGTGAGCCTGAAATAACTCAGGCTGGATAATTAAGGTTTTCACACAGCGTCAGAGCTGCTGAAGCTCTGTGCTCTGCTTCAGCTTGTATCTCGCTAATTTGCATGTCGTTTTGGTTTGGGTGTCGGCTGATTGGTGAGATTTCTCCGATCGATGGAGCGTAACTCTGAGCTTCTGAGGAACGGCTCAGACTGTCTGCTCTGAAGTCGCGGCGGCGAACAGAGGCCCCACGTCGAACGGGGAAACTCCGCCGATGGGAAATAACACATTAGCAGGGACCCTCAGCGGCCTGAGAAAATATATCGGCCTCTTTTAAAAGCATCTCATGTACACAGATGGAGGGCAGACAGAGCTGATAAGGACGCGGCTGTTTGGAGAGCAGAGGCTGAAAACTCCCGCTAAACGGCTGCAGTGTAAAGGATGACCCCAGAAGGCCCGTATCCTCTAAGCACGGCCGTATGCACAGAGACGGCGCGGTTTGGGTGTGCAGCGTAGCGGGGGTTCGGTGTTTTAAGGGGATCCTGCAGCAGGGTTGATCTCGTAAGTGGGCTGCTCCGAGGGCCCTTTTTACTGTGCGGGGAAGGCTGAGTGGAGTCGGAGCACATTATAAAATCATTGCTGCGAGAAATTGATTTATAACTGCAGAGTTACAGTTTCAGAGCTGGTGTGGGAAAGAGACGCTGTTGACCGGAGTGCGGGAGAAGTGAGAGTGTAAGTTTTACACTGGATGAAAGCTCTCTCGTGTTGTAGATTATTGCGGTGGCCGTTCTCCCGGTGTACCTGTGTGATTGCTCACCACAGCACACATTACTCACGTCTGACAGCGCGTTGCCCGGCGCGGGAAAGAGGGGGCGCAGACAGAGAGAGAGGAGCGGTCAGAGCACTCCTCTGCACCGCCCTGTTTGCCTTCCATCTAACCGAGCTCACAGCTTCTGCTCAATGAGCAAGACAGTGTGTGTGTGTGTGTGTGTGTATGTGTGTGTGTGTGCTCTGTGTGTGTGTGCACGCTCTGTGTGTGTGTGTGTGTGCACTCTGTGTGTGTGTGTGCACTGTGTGTGTGTGTGTGCGCACTGTGTGTGTGTGTGTGTGTGCGTGCACTGTGTGTGTGTGTGTGTGTGTGTGTGTGTGTGTGTGTGTGCACTCTGTGTGTGTGTGTGTGTGTGTGTGTGTGTGCACTCTGTGTGTGTGTGTGTGTGTGTGTGTGTGTGTGTGTGTGTGTGTTGGCTGTATGCCTCTGTAATTACGCACTAGCTGGGAGCGCAGGTTGACTCTGACGCCGATGCTAAAGCTGTGTAGAATGTGTAAATTGAGCGTGCAAAGCGGTGGAGCGGCCCGGGTCTCTCTTCAGCAGCGGGGCCCCGGGGCCCTGTTGGGGGTTAGGGTGACAGGCAGATAATGAGGGCCTCTCAGACTCCCCCCACCCGCTCCTGCGCTCAGTCTCCTCCATCATTCTCAGCTCCGCACTGATGGGGTCCTCTCCGATCACAGCCTCCCTCCTGTTTCAGGCCGCAGACTCGGCTGGGGTGCTTCTTAAACACCCCTCGATCACACAACAGAGAGCAAGCCGAAGGACAGCTTCCTGAGGAGGTGTCCGCAATGTCAGAGAAAACCTGTCTGTCCCAAAGTCCAACGCACCCTGTTTGACAATTAAAAGGCCTTGTATGATCTTGCCACATCAAACTTGAATATCTGTTTATCTAGTTGTACATCCATCTTGTACAGCTTTTTAGTTTTGAATTTTAATCAGATATTACTCAGATTCCTTGTCCATGTATCATACTTGAATTGGTATGAATCAGTTTAGCTAAAAATTTGCACTCCGTAATTAGGTAAAATGATTATTGTGTAAACTGATCATTTTCAAGCTTTATGGTTAGCTGAAGGATGTCATTTCCATTAACGATGATGAATACGTCAGTCCTGAGTGTGTCATTAAGAACCTAAAAAAAGAATCGACTTTTCGCTTTATTTATTCACTGAGCTCACCGCTGCAGTATCTCATAAAAGTTGATTTCGATATCAGTTAAAGCAAAAGACAATTCTAAACAGAGACAGTTCTGTGTAACTCAGTCAATTACAGTTTAAACGGACATTTGGAGTCCCACAGTTCCACTTCATGCATTTCAAAGACATGGCAGATCAGATGTTTGAATATGAAGGAAATTTATCTTTTGTATTTTGATTGAATATTGATCCATACAGTGGCAAGTTATACAGTCTCCTGTTCCACAGTAATAGCTTTTGTGTAATTTTACCCCTCGAGTGAGGCTTATTAAATAGTTTTTTGTAAGATTTGTTGCGGATTCATTGTATTTGGATGTTGTGTAACAGAGCACTCCCGATGTTTTGCTGACCTTTCATCTCTGTTCACATCTGCATGAATGCAAGAATGTCAAAGTTGCAACAATAATCATAAATAACATGATGAAATACGTCATCGCACATAATCATAAATAACATGATGAAATACGTCAGCACGAATAATGAATTTTCTGCTTTGTCTGTGTGGGAACATCAGTGGTAATTCACAAGATTCCAGGTCATGCATTAAAAGTCATGACGCTGGTTTGATTACTGACGGCTGCAGTAACCCATCCCATGAACAGGATGGACACAGGTTTCATGGTCCCTGAAGCTTCTGAAGCTGGTATTTCCAGCCAGGCCATCAGCACTGAGCTACTGTCTCCCACAACATGCTGGTGTGGGCTGAAGTTAGAAACTCCTCTGAAAAGTACTCAGGCCGACGCACTCTGCGGCTGAGTCAGGACACAGCCTGTGCGTGCAGCTTTAATGAAAGCGGTTTTACTGCTGCGCTGGTTTCAGAGTGCAATTAACAGGTGCGTGAAGCATTTTCATTCAGCCTCTCCCCCTCGGTTATTAAAGAAAAGTTCTGCTCTCCTGTTTCCACAATACTCAGCCAGCCATGTTGGCCTGTCCCTTTTGTTCCCCCACACGCAACGTCAGGCTCCGTCTGACTGAGCAATTAAACCGGATACATACACATTGCCGCCCACGAAATCAATTAAAAAGGAAAAAAGACATGTAAAAGACTTTTGGCTTTTGGAGAGAAAGAAAGATACCTCAGACTTTGTCATGCAAATGATTTTAATTATTGAGTAGGATCGCCCTGGGGCGCCATAATGGTGGCCCTTCCAGGGAAGGGGCCTGCCTCTCTCTGTCTCTGATGAGTGACAGACGCACATCTCCCCCTCCCCCCCTCTCTCTCTCTCCATCCCCCTCTCCCTTTCTTCCTCTCTCTGTTTTCTGATGAATGCACTTTGAGCTTTGCTAACTTTCTCTTCAACCTTCAGCCAGAGATTAGGGGAAATGTAGTTATCTGTGCGATTGCTTGTCATTTCCAATCATCAGAATCTGAAGCAGGGGTATGTAAAGGCTGAGAAAGGATGGGGAAGGTTACCGCTGCTTTTGCATAATATCTTTCACAGACAGATGAAATGAGCTCTCCGCTGCCTGATTGAGTGGTGGCTATTTCATCTCGGAGGCTGATGTGATGCTTCTTATATATTTATCAGTGTTGAGACCTATCATTTGTAAGCTGTTTATATATATGATTGCAGTGCGGCTTACAGCAGATCAGCCAACAGTAAGGCAGTGTGTGAAGTACAGATCAGTTGGGATATTCCTGTCGAACATATAAACACGGCGGATTGATGATAGTTCATTTAGATGTGAATTGTTTTCATTTTTCATTTGCTAAGCTGTGAAAATGAAATATCTCTCCTGGGACTGATGCACAGATGGGTCACTTTCTCCTACAGTAAATCGGGTCATAAGGTCGCGATGGTTGATTCTCGAGACCTCAGAATTGTTTTTGTGTTTTTTTTCTTTCTTGTAGCAGGCACTGTGTTATTTCTGAGGGATTATGAGTGTGTTTTTTTTATTGTGCTCTGAGGCTACAGACTGTTTTTTTTTTTTGCGCTTGGGCTCAAACGGACATCAGGAGGGTGTTATCTGATGTTACCGCGAGTTGCACTCACCGCAGCGGGAAGGCGGGGTGGAGATTACGGTAACAGGCGCGTGTGCGGTGGGGCTCGATGGCTTTATTAGCCCTCTGTGGGGCGGCGGCGTGTGGCACGGGGCTGCAACACTGTGTACAGCGCGTGTACACCCTGCGGCCCTGCACTCGAACCCAGAGCAGCATGACAGGACTCCCCGGCTGCTCTGACCCCCAGCTGCATCACCTGTGAGGGCCTGTCTGTGAGGGCCTGCCTGTGATGGCCTGTCTGTGAGGGCCTGCCTGTGATGGCCTGTCTGTGAGGGCCTGTCTGTGAGGGCCTTTCTGTGAGAGGCAGTGAGGTGCAGGGCACGCTGTGTCAGTCTCTCTGTCTCTGCTGAGAGCTCCCGAACACAACAGCCCGACAGTGGAAGATTCCCCACTGGGAGCACTTAATGTGTTCACCAGCGGGGGACCAGGTGTCTGAAGTGACACTGCGGAAACCCTGTGTACCTGAGATCCATGTGGGGGAAAGTGCTTTATGTAAATAACCACAGGAGATGCAGTGAATCTGCTTATCGCTGCAACGTGTGGCCTTTTACTCTGTTCAGTGTGTGCCTTGCTTACTTAGTATATGAAAACATAGTTCTGTGTCCTTTATTAAATGGAAAAAAATGATGTTGGAAACATACCTTTTACTTCAATAAAGGCAATGGCACAGATAACGCTCTGGCGTATTTGCAGAAGCGCTAAGCGCTCTGAGCATTCTCCTCGTTTAATGCGTTATTGATGTTGAATTCTGATTTTGGGCACTGATGCGTCATTAGAATTCAACAATCAGCTGGTGATTAATGGCCCTGCAAGTCCTCCCTGTGCAAATTCAATTTTAATTTCCTGCTCTAATCGGACATTTTTCACTCAAGAGTTTAAAGAGGCCCAGAGACTGTACAGTTCTGCATTTTACTAACAAAATAAAAAAGAGACCTTTTCAAGAGAAAAGTGCTCTTCAAGTAGTCATTTTATCTGTGCTAATTGATAATTCAGCGCGTCTGAAGGAGGCGCAGATGCCCTTTGAGAGGAATTCTGTGGGAAATGTTTTTGTGGTTATTGCAGTTTATGGAGTAGAACCAAAGCTCTCGAAGCTGAGCCAAAACTGGGGCTTTCCAGTGGCAAAGCCGGTGTTTGCTGACAGTTTACTGCCAGGCTGGCTGCCGTGATGCCGTTTAATGTCTGCAACTTGTGAGGATTAATGAGTCCTTTGCTACTCCTGGTCTGTCAGCCATTTAACGGTAAACTGCAGCCTCAGCTTTATTAGTACTGGGCCTCTTAAATAACACATGAGTTGTGGTGAAAAATAGAAGTATCTTCTGATTATTGATATGTGATGTGTGTTTGTGCTGGGTGTCATGTGTGCGGACGGTGTTAACACGTTCCCCCTTCCCTCTGTGTCTCACAGGCTTTTTAGTGCTATTTTAGAACAAGCCACCAAAGGGGACGGGGCCACGCCCATCGGGGGAAAGGCGGCGGGCTTCGACGTGAAAGCGCTGCGGGCCTTCAGGGTGCTGCGGCCGCTCAGGCTGGTGTCCGGAGTGCCCAGTGAGTGCCACTTCCTGTCGTCTCCTGCCACTTCCTGTCGCCTCCCACCACTTCCTGTGTCTCCCGCCACTTCCTGTGTCTCCTGTCTGTAGGAGGGTGCGGGCCGGTTTCCACAATACGGGCTGTTAAATGAAAGTGCGGAGTTCATTGTGGGCATCAATTTGTATCAAGTGGGCAACACTAACATTTAGATTTAGGGCTGATAGGTAACTCTCTGAAAGATGGGACGTTTCCGCTGCTTTGATTTACTCCCGAAAGACAGCCAGGGAGTGAATCCGCCATGTTTTCTGAGTGTTTAAAGTGAGCTACACTCTCACTGTGATTGTATTACAACCGCCCTGCGCTACTTTTTTGGCTTTGCTCTGACAGAAAGTAAACAAACGGCCGGATGAAGCCACCGGTGAGTGTGATTGGAGGAAGTGTCATCTGAGACAGGACTGATCAGCTGTGTCACACAGAGGAGCTCAGTTCTGCAGGAGGTGTTTTCTGTCTGGAGTCAAAGTCAGAGGATAAATCAATAGTGAAGGAAGCTGTTGGTGAGAGGAAGGGTTTCTGAGTGCAGGGAGCAGAGCACTGTCAGACAGTGACCTCTACTATTCCATTAAACACCAGCTAAATCCTCTCAGTCAGGAGTAAAACTGCTGCTTAAACCTCAAAAGCCTGCTTACACCTCCCTAAACACGGAGCAAAATTCCTAAATAAAAATTTTGCTGCAATACGCAGTCTAGAGAAAAGCTGACATTATTAATTATGCCTGGTGCTGAGGGCCCTCGTTCAGATCGCTGTTTACATTTCTGTTGTATAAGGATGTGGATGTGTGCAGAACAAATTACTGAATATTGGTATTGCTCTGCCTGCTGTGTGTGTGTGTGTGTGTGTGTGTGTGTGTGTGTGTGTGTGTGTGTGTGTTCTTCTCCCCAGGCCTGCAGGTGGTGTTGAACTCCATCATTAAAGCCATGGTCCCATTGCTGCACATCGCCCTCCTCGTCCTCTTCGTCATCATCATCTACGCCATCATCGGCCTGGAGCTCTTCATGGGCAAGATGCACCGCACCTGCTACTTCTACCGGGATGGGCACCTAGGTGAGCTCGACCCCCCCAGCTTTCGCCCCTGCCCGCTCCTCCTCACAGCCACGCCCACGCCCACGCGGGGCTCAGTCTGGAGCCCTCTCTGCTGCAGAGGGTCAGTGTTTCACCCACAGAGGCACAGAGCCGTGCAGTGATGCTCCTGCAACGGCAGCTTCTATTGTTCCATTGTTCTGCACCGGCACACTCCGATCCCAGCACACCCCTGCAGCCCTGAGAAACTGCCCCTCTGTGTCTGTGAGCTGAAACAATGGAGGCCTCCGTCTGCTCCTCCTGGGCTCCAGACAGGAGCGTCAGAGTTCATATATGCACCGGGAATTCGGTGACCCCTCTCTCACCTCTCAGTGCCGTGGTCCAGAGTAGTGATATGGAAACCAATCAGAATTCTTCTCTGCTGTGGGGACCAGCCAATGACAGCTCATGCATGTACAGGGGAGGGTCACCATTCCAGTGCGATGTGCTCTTTAGACCCCTGTGAATGAGGAAATCCACCAATACTGCTTTAACAGATGACAATACCAAGAACAGACCTCTGTGCTAAAGGGGGGTTTGTTTTATAAGCAACATTTAATTTAACCCAATAATCAAATGAAGGAGTTATTAATGTGTGTGTCTGCATTGGTTATCTGATACATGCCTGTAACACGTCACAGAAATGGACGAGTGTAGAGGAACTAAGAATGAAGTTGCGGAAAGGGAGGGCAACTGAGCTCAAGTATTCGGAGCTGTGAATGGAGAGTCCTCAGATGGCCGTTGTGCTCTCAGTGTGCGGGGGCAGCAGATTTTGGCTGAGCTGGTGTCTGTGTCACCAGGTCCCATCGCCGAGGAGAAGCCCGCCCCATGTGCCCCTGACCCCGGCCACGGAAGGCACTGCTCGCCGCAGAACATCACCAGGTGCGAGATGGGGTGGGAGGGGCCCAACGAAGGCATCACCAACCTCGACAACTTCGCCTTCGCCATGCTCACCGTCTTTCAGTGCATCACCATGGAGGGATGGACCGACGTCCTGTACTGGGTGAGTCGCTGCCAGGAACTCTGCTTTGGACCAGGACTGCTTTACTGCCCCAAACTGCACAGAACTGAGTACAGACACAAGTGTGAAGGTGAATCGTCCTTTCAGACATAATGTAAGTGAATGTGCTCAGAAGCATTTCCTAAACAAATGCTGATTACCCAGTCAGGCATTCTGAATGTTTGAATTCGTAACGGTAATACTGACTTCACATACGAAATATATAGCACATGAAGGCATGAAAAATAATCGGCAGAAGCTAATTTCTTTGCACAGAATCAATGCACAAAGTGGGCTGTGTAATTGAAGACACGGGTAAAACGTGTATAGCATCACAACTTTCCTAATTCCTGACTATACTAAGCCATCAGATGAATATATCGTGGAAATAAACAAACACATCGATTTATCCCTGATGCACATACAAATCTGAATGGTTGGGGAACTAAATTGCCTCCAGCTATAATGAGATTACATCTTAAATAATCTAACGTTCTTTGCAGTGTTGATGGTAAATAGCATTAAGGCAGTCCCTGTGTGCAGTTTACATGTCATAGATTCACCAGTTTCAGAGTTAATGTTCAAAATTAGAAATGAACATGAAACAAGATCAGTGTGACAGAAAAAAATGGAAGTACAGTATTTATCCACAGTCCATGTTTGGCAGATGCAAAAGTAAATTTCAATATCCCTTTGTTTCAAGGAAAATACTTTGTTTGCAAAGATTTAAAACAGTACATGAGCACAACAGTAACTGAAAATAGCAATAAATGCAATCCAAGAACATCTGCTTATCACTATCAGACCCAAAAAAGGGCTAGTCTAAGTTGTACTCAGATCTTTATCATCTAACTGATCTACACAATGGCCTGGATTCATTCAACATTTGTCCTTAATTTTGACTTAACTTTGACACATTGAAGTGTTTCTTTTTCAGTATAAACATTTTTTTATATTTATTTTGATGATCAGTGAACTCTCCAAACTGTTTGTGAATGAAAAGCTGCTCTCACCTTTAATTATGAGTGACAGTTAAAGAGAAATGGTGATGGAATGCTGGCCAATGTCCTGTTCGTCTGGGACCCGTTCTGAACAGCCTGAATTCAGCAGACAGTACAGACTCCCCGCCCCCAATGATCTCGCCCCTCCCCCTGTTTCTGTCCCTCCCCTGTCTGCTGTCCTTTCTGCCTCAGTCAGGGAGGGGGGCTATGATGATGACGATGATGATGATGAAGATGGGGATGACTCACCTAGAGCACACATTGCACCTGCATGCTCACCACACATCAGCTGAGATGGGGGGGAGGAATTTATTTAGCTGTGTAAATCAGGGGAGGATTAGAGTAGTCAGCCAGATAGGGAATGTTTCCAGTACACTAGGGAAACCCCCCCCTGCTCCTTGTGATGAATCTTTAATGATCACAGCGAGTCTGGACCCCTTTTTCAGAGCCTCACATCTGAACGACAGCATCTCCCACAGCATAGTGTCCCCATTACGGCACTGGCACACTGGTTTGAGCGTCAGTCCGTAAGCTGCTGTACTTCTGACCACTCCCATCCCTGTGTCCCCGCCCATCAGAGCACCTGGAGACTTTTCCCAGCACAGGCCACAGGTGTGATCAGGGGTCGTATGTACAGCCAGGTGTAGCTCAGCGCTGCATGAACAGAATCGCTACAGTAAGGAGCCGGACGGAGAGAACAGTGATATGGCTTCAAGAGAGGGGGAACACGCACAGCTGTGTTTTCCTGTCTGTGGACACAGAGGGAAAATTCAGTTCAGCGGCTCGTGTGAGATAAAGACAATGATTATATACCTCTGGAAAAAAGTCCTGTCATCCTCTCTCGATTAAAAATAAGGGCTATTTTTAAAACTCTACTCTCATGGTTTCTGCTGATGGGGGCTTTTCCTTGCGAACGCATTCAGCCGCTGTAATCTTGCCTTGTAGATGAATAGATCTGTCCAGGCAGCTACAGATCTCCGGCATTTATTGTACACCTCACTTCCTATTCCACAACTCGTAATTTGCTTGAATTAAAGTAATCTTAGTACAGCTTTGTGGAAGAATTTATGGTTTCCAAATCACCTAAGCCCTGTTCATTTCTCTCTTAGCTTCTTTTTTTTCATCTGGTCTTTTTCTGTCTCCTCTTTCTTCCTCTCCTTTCGTAACCCGTTCCTTCCTCTAACCTTCCTCCATCTTCCAGATGCAGGACGCTATGGGCTATGAGCTTCCCTGGGTCTATTTTGTCAGTCTGGTCATCTTTGGATCCTTTTTCGTACTAAATCTGGTTCTGGGGGTGTTGAGCGGGTAAGATCGCCGTGTGTCCCCTTATGGCTGTGATAACCCATCAGACAACAAGACTCCAGGGAGAGCAGGTCTGGAAGGGATGCAGATGAGAACTCGATGTCCTTCCAGTAATAAGCTCTACAACAGGAACCTGATGGACATTGATGGAATTTGCAAAAAAAATTGGGGGGGAAAAAACCATATTAATATACAATGGCTGTAACAGATCTGCAGACAGATTCACAAAAAAGGAAAAAAGCAAATGGGATCTCTTTAATTGCTGTGGAAATGCCAGTCCAGAAATCTGACTGTTCTTTTCCATGAATCACGCCGGTTGTGTTGAAAATGTCAGGTTATTATTTGGATTCCCGCAGAGAACGGTGAGGTAATGGCGAGTTGGAGGGGTGTCAGTGCAGTGTGACAGAGGCAGAGAGGATTCTGGGATAGGAGCCCCCAGGGGTGGGGGTAGTTATAGTGCCGGACCAGGCCGAGGAACTACGCAGCTGTCTACCTGTTTTATGATAATCTGTCTCAATAGAGACTGGAGGCACCTTAGTCATAAGACTCTAGGCCAGCCCTGTTCCAGCAAAACGACAGCTCACTGTCAACAATGGAAATGAGAAATCACCATTTTACTCATTCGTGACGCCAGGCAAAGCTGGGTTTTCTAGATTTATTTCAACATTTGAATCATAATTCCTGATTGCTGCATTTTCAATTTGGAGAGGGCAGTTTGTGCTGTGACAGAGTCAGAGACTAACAGTGTGTAGCTACGTTAACTGCTGTGTGAATGACCTTACGGCTGAAATGAAGCCGCAGAAGCCGCCACAGGCAGACGGGTTTTATTGAGCCGAAAGGGAGGCAGGGAAACGCAGTGCGAGTGATTCAAGCAGTGGACATCAGTAAATATTCACTCACATCTGTTTCATTGGAAAGGTTGATGTTTGATGGCCACAGGGAATAAACTGGCCTGAATAAACAGACTTAACTTTCTCCATCTCGAAAAGTAGTAGTTTGGCTGTTCCGATTTCTCTCTCCCTCCGAGCTGAAGTGGGTCAGGGAATGAAAGTTTCTTGATGTACTGTAAAAGGGCTGTCCAAAGTGTCGACCCCAGGGAGCCGCCTCCCACTTAAAGACACTTCCAGCTTCGTGAAGCATGCAGAGCTGCACCAGGTGGTCCTGAGAGCACCAACGCATACGTCTGTTTTTCATTATCAGCTCTTTTTGGGAGGTTTTTTGTTTCAAATGACTTCAGCTCTTTTTTTCCAAATAAATCAGACACGGTGCAGAGGGAAGTTTAGACTAGCTTGGAGGTCGGGAGGCAGAGTTTCTGGGGCTCGTTTGGAATCTCCATGCAATTAAAGAGACACGTCTGATTGGACGGCCATGCTCGTGAGCGGCAGGTGTCGTAGAACACGCCCGGTGGAGTCTTGTTGCTCTGAGATTGTAATGCACACTAATTATTGCTCCATCTTTCCAGGTGAATGATGCCATAGGAAATGGGTGGCCATGGATCTATTTTGTTACACTAATCATCATAGGGTCATTTTTTGTTCTTAACCTGGTGCTCGGTGTGCTGAGTGGGTAAGAACACGACAGGTTTTATCCGTTTGTTTCTGTCAGCCCTCTCCTCTCCTTCTCTCTGAAAGCTTTATGTTAATTTATCTGGGGGTGTTGCTGTTATCCTGCTGTAATGAGAGAGGGCTCCATTGCCAAGTCGATGGTCTGCCCTGTGCACCCGTTTTAATTTACCACTCAACGCTTTATGGTGAGTGCCATCATGAAAGAGGAAATGATAATCTCACAACAGCAAAAAAAAAAAAAAAAAAACCTTCTTCCAGCTGTTATAATTAATCTAGAAATTTAATTTTACTCTTTAAACCCTCAGAGTACCTCCAGCTGTTTGACAATTACCTTCAGTAATTCTATTAGCTGTTTCTCCTTTGTGCCAGTTGCCTTTCCTATGTATGGGAACTCTGCAGAACAAACTGTTGTTTTCTTGTTTTCTTGCGATTGTGTGCTTTTAGTGTCTGCACCCATTGCATGCACGAATGCATGCGTCAGTGCGTGCTCACAAAAGGAGCCCTCAGATTAGCAGGGAAAAAAGCTGATAAAGCGGCTGAGGCAGTTTGTGTAGCGGATTGTCCGCTACAATCTGACGGCGGTTATGAGCCGGGCCTGTTGATCCCGGGGCTGTGTGTTTGCGGCGACGGAGGGTGTAATTTCATCTGTCCCAAAGCGTGTGAGCCCCTGATCTCTCCTGGCCTGTCATCACCACCAGCTCCCGCACGTGCATGTACAGACCTGTGCTGCTTCAGTGCAATTGCAGGGTGGAGATTAAATATAATATTGTTTTATTTAAATATATTTTTGTTGCATGCTTCATGCTAAAAGCTGCTCAGATTGCTGTATTTGCATTGCTTCAGGTGTATTCCCACACCTGATACACTTCAGAGTTACAGCCCACATCTGCACATCTTTAGGACCAGTTATAACAGCTGATAGTTTGGCTGTTTGCGAACACTGTGCTTTCTGAATGAACGTGAGAGCTGTACTCCAGTCCAGGTGTGTTTGGCTTCTGTGTCTGCATGTGGCTGAGGGAGCCTTGTCCCCCCACAGTCCTGTTCCTAATGATGAGGTTATGATTGAGTCAAGGTGTAATGAGACAAAGTCACAAAACTCTTAAGCTCCTCCCACTGTCCCTTGTGTCACTCTGTTGAGCCTGCCTGTTTACCTGAGTTGCTGCTGGCTGTTGTCTTACCTTTCATTTTATGTTGTTTTTTTTAATGTAATTGCTGTACTTTAATATGTTGAAAGGCACCTGTTTGACTGATGTGACTGTTGCCTATATCAGCGCATCAGATTTCAGATCGGTCTTCCTTTCTGTTGTTTTCTCTCCTCTCCTCCCTCGCTCCCTCCCTCGCTCCATCGATGGCGCAGAGAGTTCTCGAAGGAGCGAGAGAAGGCCAAGGCGCGGGGGGACTTCCAGAAGCTGAGGGAGAAGCAGCAGCTGGAGGAGGACCTGAAGGGCTACCTGGACTGGATCACCCAGGCGGAGGACATTGACCCGGAGAACGAGGAGGAGGGACTGGATGAGGAGAAGCCCAGAAACCGTGAGTGCGGGCGGGGCCGGGGGGGGGCACGGGGGTGACGGGGAGGGGGGGACGGGCTGTGAGGCAGGAGAGGCGTGTGGTGTGTGGGTTTGCGTGAAAGTGCATCGGGTGACTGGAAACTTAAACATGGCGAGACATCCATTTTAGCAGTCGCCATCACTGTCACATGGCAGTTGGTGAAAAAAAATATATAAGCTTTACGTATATATGAAATATAAAATTCTCAAATTCAGCACAGGCGCGAGGCTCTCCCCTCATGCCTGGGTGTAAGCGGTGTCCCTCTCGAGCGCAGACCGTCAGACCTAATGCTCTCTCGATTGCTCTGGCAATTCCTTTTCCTCCTCCCTGGTCAATGGGGTATTGATTCATCCTAAGGCCTTCATGCGAGGGTGGTTTATTTCTTCGTCTGGTTATATATTGCTTGGGGGGGGGGGTTGGGTCGGTGGCAGCGCTGCTGTGTTAATCACCGCAGTGAAATCTGCTGTGTAAGGCAGCTGACAGGGAGCTGACAGGGAGTGCGCCCCATAATGCCGCTCACCCCATCACCCCGCAGTCGTCACGGCAACGACAGAGCAGCCACACGCCACCGTACATCACGCCACGTCCGCTTTCACCGCCGGCGGTTTGGCGGACGTTACCGAGCCAACCGGTACATTCCAGTGATTTAATGAGAGATGTGTTGTTCATTTTGGGGTTTTTTCTTGGTGCTTTATGGTGCACCAGCGTCCCCTAACTCTGAAAGCGACAGGCGATTTGGATTTTTTGACAAATGCATCAAGCAGTGACCGGTGCCAGCCCTGCGGGGGCGGGCTCGTACCCGCGGCCGAATTTGCTGAGCTGGTGAGAGGTGTCAGCAAGCTGTTGTGCGTCAGATCAGGTCGTCATCGCTGCGACTATCAGGGAGCGTTCTCAAGGAGAGTTCGTCAGGCTATTATTGTAGGGCATCAAAGTGCTAAAAGAGTCTTTTTGCTGCCGTCTGTCTGAGTCATTAAGGTCGGCAGTGAGATCGCCTCCTGCTGGATGCATGGTGGAATTGTCGCTACTCTTCATGCACACCTGCACTTCCTGTCAGACCTCTTCCTTCTGTTTAAAAGGAGGGAGGAGCCGTGTGAGAGGATCTCTGCTCCTGACTCCACATGTTTGGATCTTTTTAAAGAGTGAAATACGATGTGAGGCTCACTCTGGAGGTTTAATGATTGTTGTTTTCCCTGTGTTGGGACTAAATCTGGTCTCCACTGTGCTTCATTACCCACATTAATGGGAGGCGTCAGAGTGAAGAATGGTTACGGTGTGTAGTTCTCTCTCTCTCCATCTCCCTTTCTCTCTCTCTCTCCCTCTCTCTCTCTCCCTCTCCCTCTCTCTCCCTCTCTCTCTCTCTCTCTCCCTCTCTCTCTCCCTCTCTCTCTCTCCCTCTCTCTCTCTCTCCTTCTGTTTCCCACAGCACCAGAGCCCTGGTGTAGGACAGGCACGGGGGGAAAGTCCTGCTGATCCCAGGTCAGTGCGCAAGCACATTGACAGGCAGCCAGGAGGGTTTTTTTTTTATTGGAGAGGGTGAGGGATTGGATTTGGGGGATTTGCTTGCAGGGCAGGGCTCTGTGGTGCACGGGGCTGGTTTACAGTGACCGCCAGGGTCAGGCCTTGTTTCATATACTGCTGTGTAATTAAGTCAGCTCATGGCAGCCGTCCAGCATACCACGTTTAGACGGGCAGGAGTGAGCGGACGCTTCGAGTCTCAGCGTTGCAGATGACAAAAACCACGGGAGCAGATGGGGGAATCTCAGTGACCCCCACACCATCTCTACCCTCTTTCTACCTCTGGTTTTATTTCTTGCTCTCTCTACTTCCCTATCTCTCTCTCTACCTCTCTCTCTATCTCTCTCTTTTTCTACCTCTTTCTTCCTCTCCATCTCTTGCTCTATCTCTTGCCCTCTCTCTCTCTCTCTCTCTCTGTTTGTGTAGGCTCATATTGTTCTGTGACAAAGAGCCAGGCAGGTATCGCAGACAAGAGGAGTAAGTCCTTGAAGTGAAATTCAGTTCATCTGCCTTACATCTTCCTCTCTCTGAACGCTGTTCTCCACACGCATTAATCTTATCAGACCTCAGCCAGCCAGTATTGTTGTTTCTTATGGTCCCACATTAGATTAAGTGCTCACTTCATACAGCCTCTATAAAGCATACATAACACCTTAATTAGCATGACAATGACACTTTATGTAGCAGTCACACACAAATCAGATTTATGACAGTTAGTTAGTTGATTAGGATGCCCAGATTTCACAAGATTGTTAATGTAAAAGGCTATATCAGTCTGCATAAGCAGTTATGAAGCACTACAGTTGCGTATTAACACTTTATAAAGTAGCAAAGTCATGCTCATGCATCATGAGCACATTATGAAGTTATACTCATTACGCCTCTGACTACTTGTGTATAATTAGGTGAGTGGTCTGTGGCTGCCCTACAGATAGTTCAGATCATTCAAATGGCCTCCAGAATTCTGATCAGGTAGTTGCGGGTTCAAATCCAGGCGCAAGACTACAGCTGTGCCTCTGAAACTCAGTCACCCTGATGAATTCAACAAAAATACGTTCAATTATGTGAAAGAGCTTGGTTGCTTCTTTTGGACTAAAAATTACCCCCAGAGTGAACAGTCAAATCCGTAAAGTAGGACATTTTGTGTTAAAAGTGTTGAGAAAGTTACTTGATAAAATGTTATGTATTAAACATGGCATGGCACTTTATGAGATCTATCTTGTGGCAGTCTTGGACATCTGCTCATATTGGAAAAATTTCACACCTCTCCAAGATCAGAACTGTTTGGATTATTCAGATACTCCAACCAAAAGATTTTATTTAATTCTAAGTGTAAAACAGTGTGACATCCAAACATTTCATGAAAACTCTGTTGATGGTTTTACATTCCTGATGATTAGACTAGAATGTCATATGGCCAAAATGCAAATGGAATGTGTTATGCATATTACTATTGAATATGAATATGAAACATGGCACTGTCGATTATAACATTAAACTCTTCCTCGTCAGTGTGCCACTCTCCGGGGCCGGTAAACAGCAGTGGTGTCTCCCCAGAGTCCGAGGCCTCTCTGGCTGTAATTATGAGCGGGGCTCGATCATCACTGTCACTTTCGGTGTCACCCGCACTGCTAAATTCGTCGCGATCTCCGTCATTAGGACACGCAATAAAACAGTCATTAACGGGCCCTCGCACAGCAGAGCCGCCACCGGCGCTGCTCATTTGCGGCCCTGTTGGTTTGTTTAAGCGTGGAGCGGTGGCGGCGGTTTCAGCGGCCGCCTCCTCCCGCGTGGAGCCTGCCATCTTGAGAGCCGCGTCTGCTCAGTGGAGGGAGCGGGGCACTGTGCTCTCTGTGTCTCGGGGTGCTGCGGTTGCCATGCCGCTGAGCCCCGCTTTGTTGGGGGATTAGTGGCTTTGCAGATGAGTGTAGGCCGGAGGAGACGGCCGACGTGTTTGCGGTGTGTGATTCAGGGCCCTCTGGGGAGAGCGGTAATGAAAGACCTGCTCTAATACCGGAGAGGAGAGGAGAGGAGAGGAGGGGAGAGGAGAGGAGAGAGACCAGCGTCCTCCAGCTAATCTCCCCTCCGATGACTCATCCCAGAACCCTGACCTTCGGCTGGAGTCCCTGAGGGCCTGTCACCCCGTTGGCCCCTCCTCCTTCCCCGCCTCCCTCGCCCAGATTCAGACAGGTGCGCAAAGCCCCACCTGCTGAGGGGGCCCCTGTCTGTGTGAGAGAGCCTGGCCCCGGGTTCGAGGAGGGAGGACCAGAGGGGGGGAGGGGAGTGTGCTCATTAAATTACATTTAGCAGACACTCTTATCCAGAGATAAGAGCAACTCACATAGGTTACAGTTTTTACATATTATGAATTTATACAGTAGTATATTTAGGCAATTCAGGGTTAACTACCTTGCACAAGGGTACAACAACAGTGCCCCAGTGGGGAATCGAACCAGCAACCTTTTGGTTACAGGCCCCGCTCTTTACTGCTATGCTACACTGCCACCTTCAAGTCTGTCTGGCATAGTAAGTCAGTCATGGCAGCCTTTTTCTCCCGCCACTCTGGGGCTGTGTGCTCTGCTCCACAGAGGCTCTTTCTGCGCAGAACTGGTGTGAGAGAGGGAGGGTGTTAGCGTGTCTTAATGGTGATTATCAGAGCTCCGCGCTGACAGCTACGGTGCAGCAGAGCATTTGAATGCCTCCTGCCCAGTGTATCTGCGGCGGACCCCCGACCGTCCCCACGCGGGCTCTGTGTGCCTCTGCTGTGCAGGCTCGGGTGTAAGGCATGTTGTGTGTTTGAAAGCGTCAGGAAGGTTTAGCTGGTTTTTCCAGCCCTGTAGCTTCATGGAGGCAGAGAGAGAGAGAGAGAGAGAGAGCGAAAGAGAGAGAGAGAGAGAGGTGAATCCAAGGCCCTGGAGTCCTATCTGCGAGATCAGAAGGGAATGGCGTCTGGTTTTATCCCTGAGTGTTTAAAAACGTGTCAGCAGGGCTTACACCTCACTCTGCTGATGTACTGGAGACTTGTGAGAGCAAGAGATAAGAAGTGTGTGTGTGTGTGTGTGTGTGTGTGTGGGCTGGGGGAGGAGGGATGGAACGTGAGGGAGTGAGGGATAAGGAGCTGCCAGTCTCTCCGACACCCATTGATTGAAGTGCGTGTGTGTGTGTGTGCGTGTGTGTGTGTGTGTGTGCATCAACGCCAGGAAAAGGCCTAGAAGACTCGGTTTGAAAGCTGTGGCAGCAGCCTTACCCTGGCTAAATGGGCGTTTCCTGGGCTGAGAGTGAGATGCTGTTCGCACCCCTGTATCCTGGGATCAGTGTGCAGGAAAGACAGAGGAGAGGGGCGGAGCTGTGGGGTCTCTCACAGGCCTGGGGGCGGGAACACACTCCTGCTCCGCCTCCTTCGATAAGTGGGCCGGCTCATTTGACTGGCAGCCTCAGCAGTGGGGTTTGGATTCCCTTTGCTGAGTACTGGAGGGGTGGAGCTTTGCAAAAATCCTCCGTTGTCATGGCAATCAGCATCATTCTGTCCTCACATCAGCAACCTGGCACATCACAGAACGGCAACCTCTCAAACAAGAGGCGCAAGCTTGTGATGCTCGCTCAGACGTGTTCCTCTCCGCCTGAGAGGTGACAGAGGTGTGGTGCTGTAGGCCTCAGTCTGCCCCCTGCAGGCAGGGGTAGGAAGCACAGCCGATCTGCCCTCTGAAAGGAGCAGCAGGGCCGTGCTCCGCCGGCTCACTGTGAGGGGAACTGTGTGCTCCTCTAATCTCCTGCAGGAGAACACAGCAATGACACGGAAGGAGAGCTGCGTGCTGCAGGGGACAGGGCGGCGATGCTGTGGCCCAGTTGTGAGGCTGCTGTTTTCTCAGCTGCTGATAGCAGCTCTGTGCAGGTCTGACGGGGTCGGACACGGAGCAGCTGTTTTCGGCTGGGGTGGGGATGAGGGCACGCAGGGTGTCACTGCACTGACCCGGCTGCGAGACACTACCGCACAACCACAGCCATGTGGCACAAACACGCAGGAGAGCAGCCACACACACACACACACACACACACACACACACACACACACACACACACACACACACATGCAGGCACACAGACACACACACACACACAAACCCACCCACGCACTCACACACACGCACACCTACACTCGTTAGTTCTCTGATCAGGATGAAAAACAGCTCCAGCTAGAGGATCCAGAGCAGTAGTCTAGTCAAAGTGCCGTGACACAGTTTCCCATAAATACTGTGCTGAAATAACGGCAATTTCTGCCGCTGCTCTCTGAAGCACCCTTCAAAGCCTGGCGACTGTTGACTCAATGTCAGGACCTGTCTGAGACAGCGGAGCCGCATTCTGCGAGAGAGAGGGGGGCCCCCGGGCAAAACCGGAGGGGGCGGCCCAGTAAATGCCAGGGCGTGCCGGAGGAGAGGGGAGAGTGCCAGAGGGGCGACCGGACCCCCCCGCCACGAGGTGCACACGGGAGAGCCAGATTACAGCAATGCAGCTTTGTGCAACAGCTCCATCTAGAGGAGGATTGGGATATAACACCTCTGCTGCAGTCATGCTGCCAGACACTCTGTGATCACCTGACACAGTGATGCCATCACCTGCTGCTAAGGAACAGCCAGCGATCAGATGGAGGATAGTGTGCTCGTCTCAGGAAGCAGGGTAATAAGCCTCCTCGTAATGAAATCCTCAAGATTTTCAAGATTGTGCTGTTCTCTATAGCTTTAGTGTTCTGGCAATCACTGTGTCAAACAGTTTCCATATTAAAGCAGTCAGAGCTTCAGGCTGTAGTTGTATCATCCTGGAATGGACAGTAGAGTTGATGCTTCACTGAGCTTCTCACAGCTGAGTGCCTGGGCTGTCTGTCAAACAGCACTGTGTTTATCACAGAGATTTTTCTCACAGAAGATGCCTCCGGCAGCTCTCTGTGCTGTGAGAGTGTGACTGCTGTCTGTGCGTGGTCTCCTACAGCTCTCAGTGTCTCTCTGTCTGACTGAGCGGAGAGGGGAACCGTAGCGTCCCAGGTCACGGGGGCACCCTGCCCTCATTCATCTCCCCTGGGGAGGGACATCCATCATGCCCTGTTGGGAGGGGGCATGAGGGAGGGGAGGGTGGGTGGTTGTGTGATGAGTGATGGAGGCTCCTGGGAACAGACGGGATCTCAATCTCAAATCATGTCTTTGCTTCTCTGTTTCTATCGTTCCATATCTGCATCTTTCTCTTGACACTCGTACCCTTTCCCTCTCTTCCCCTCCCCTTTCTCTTTCAACTCCTCCCCTTTCCTATTAGGCTCCTCCTCCTTCTCTTTCTGCCCTCCCCTTTCTCTCTTTGTCCCTCCCCTTTCTCTCTACCCCTCCCCTTTCTCTCTCTGCTCCTCCCCTTTCCCTCTCTACACCTGTTTCTCTCTCTTTCTCCCCCTCTCTCTCTCTCCCTCTCTCTCTCTCTCTCTCTCTCTCTCTCTCTCCCTTTCTCTCTCTCCCCCTCTCTCTCTCTCCCTCTCTCCCCCTCTCTCTCCCTCTCTCTCTCTCTCTCTCTCTCTCTCTCCCTCTCTCACTCTCTCTCTCTCTCTGAGCAGTGTGGGGTGTTTGTGCACTGCGTGAGGTTGCATGCAGTACAGTAACAGTTTCCTCTGTGTAAATGACTAACTGCGATCCTGAGTTTCAGCAGGCAGGTATTCTGGCTGTGAAGGCTGGGTGTCGTCTGAGCTGCTCGTGCTCTGTGAGAAAGGGGTGGAGCTCAGTCACTGCTTGATGCATTTGGTGTCTCTTTAACGTGGCACCAGTGGCTCATGGGTCTTTTTTTGAGTTTTTGTTCTGTTTTAATTTGCATCTTAGCACAAATGTAGCAAACACATCCTCCAGGTTAATGACAGCATTTTCTCCCCGATCGGCATTAAAATGTGTCTGTGTGTGCCTGTGTCTGTGTGTGAGTGTTTGTGTGTGCGTGCGTGCGTGCGTGCGTGCGTGTGTTTGTGCGTGTGTGTGGGGTGCATTGTGTGAGATGACCGTTTTCTCTCCCCAGAGACAGGTGTAAGCAGGTGTGTATGTTCAGCGCTGCTGCTGGCTGATGACACACTCCCAATGCCTGTCTGTTTGTACCCATTTCTGTTCATGCATATGTAATAATGTATATGCACTGACCAAGTCCAGGGTGTATCTGTGTACATGTGCGTCTGTTGGTGTGTATATGTGCGGGTGTGCGTTTGCGTGTGCGTGTGCATACGTGTGTGTCTGTGCGTGTTGGTGTGTGGGTGTGTGCGCGTGTGTGTCTGTGCGTGTTGGTCTGTAGGTGTGTGCGCGTGCGTGTATGTGTGTGTGTGTGCTTGTGTTGGTGTGTATGTGTGCGGGTGTGTGTGTGTGTGTGTGTGTGTGTGTGTGTGTGCTTGTGTTGGTGTGTATGTGTGCACGCGCGTGTGTGTGGCTTGCTCTGACACACTGAATGACGCTGCCCATCTTGTTTGAGGAAGGAGTCACCTTGGCCGACTTGCTTGACAAGAAGAGGGGGAAGTTTGCTTGGTTTAGTCACTCCAGTGAGACCCATGGTAAATGCGCCGTGTGTGTGTGTGTGTGTGTGTGTGTGTGCGTGCGTGTGTGTGTGCGCACGCGCTGGTGTTCTGCTGCGGTGAAGTGCGGTGCAGTGTACGGCTCTCGTTAGCGTTTCCTGTGTCTCTGGGCTTGCAGCCCCTGCGGGGCGTGTGTGTGTTTATGTGTGGGTGTGCACATATGTGTGCGTGTGTGTGTGTGTGGCTCTGTGTCTTCATGTGCTCTGAGTGTTCCGCCTTCATCCGAAGGAGCCCAAACCCAGCTGGCTATTCCTCTCCCTCTCCTCAGAGTCGTACTGTGTCATTTTATACCTGATTTCGAATGAATGCCCCAGTGCTGGTGGTGGCGGCTGCTGTCAGGGGGGGTCACCCTGATCCCAGCGTCAAACACAAGAGCCGCCATCAGCCACAGGTTCGTCAGCTTTGATTTAATCCCCCATCAACAGAAGAAGTTGCTGCACCCTGCTGGTTTGGTAACACGCTGAAATCCCCTCGCATCAGAGGAGCTGTTCTTGTCGGCCTCACTGAAGGACTGAATGTTCTGAACGGATATCTGACAGGCCTGCACAGAGCAACGTGCCCTTCGCAGCTGATCCAGTGAGCGTCTCAATCGATGCGCTATCCGTCCCTCAGATCCAACATGGGCGCCCTCAGAAGCGCGGTTTCTCTCTGTTTCCACACACGGCCCTGGGTTTAAGCCACAGACGTGGCTGGTCGTGAGACTCCTGCTAACGGCTGCGACGGATCAGTTCCGCAATCTGTGCCTCTCTCGCACCCTCTGCTCACCACCGGCCTCGGCTCTCCCGGCCTCTGATCCTTTATTTATTCGAGGGAATATCCCTCCATTAGCCTGGCTCATACCCTCACCAGGTGCTAGTTATCCTTCTACAGGCCTCCAGCTCTAATTAGCTTGATAGCATGCACTGCTGTTGATCCCGTTTTGGTGTCATCTGATCGCTTGAAAATAAACAGACGTCATGGGGAGTGTAGTTTTGTAACACGTGGAAATGTGGGAAGGAAGAAAAATGGAGCAGATTATCATCACTTTCTAGTATTACAGCAAAATGGCTGAGTTTCAGTTGAAAACAATGTGAAAAGAGACTGAATAGCTCCAAGACTGTTCAAGTGTCATTTGCAGAAGTATGTTCGCAAAATTATGTGTGTGTGCACATGTGCACAGTCAGAATGTGTGTATGTGTGCATGCATGTGTGCCTGTATGCATGTGTGTGTGCAAGTGTGTCTGTATGCGTGTGTGTGAGTTTGTGTGTGTAAGTGTGTGTGTGAGTGTGTGTGTGTGTGTGTGTGTGTGTGTGTGTGTGTGTGAGCACTCGTGTGAATTCAGTGGTGCTCTTTGTTTTCAGGGAAGACCCATCGTTTACAGTACATCCGTGGAGCAGTGAAGAAAAAAGCCGCTATCCTTCGTAAGGCGTGTGCGTCTGCATGGGAAACGCTCTCCTCCACCTGAAACCCGATCCGCTGCCCCTCCCCCCTCTTCTCCCCGCCCCCTTGCATTGGAGCCCCGCCCTCTACCAATTAGTTTCCCTCCAAAGTGCTAAAAGCTTGTCAGCGGGTACCTACATTGGAAAGGATCATTTCCTTCTTTTTTTCTTCCTTTTTCTGTCTGTTTTAATGCTCTGGGTTAATATTCTGAATAGTGACAAGCATGAGAGGAACTCACATTCTGAATATTAATGGGAGGAGGGACTTTTATTTTGAAAACCTCTGCAGCACTGTTTGAAATATCTGGACGCAAGCATGTTTTTTTAATCGTCCTCCAGATATTTTAATCAGTTTCTCTTTTCCATTTTGGTACCGATTGAAACGACTGATAAAGGCCACTTTCTTAAAAGGCGGCTATTATGACTTGAGGTGCTTGCATGATTTCTGCTCTTTAAAGCATATGGCAAACAAAGACTGGCTTGGCACCAGACATTTGAACAATGTCAGCTGTTCCAGACTGTGTTTCACTGGCATTGGTAACACAGACGTACTGGGTGTTCAGGTAGCGTCCTTCTGAAAATAATGCTCCAATGGCCGGGCTGTTAGTGGAGTGTGGGGAAGCTGTGCCTTTCTTGTTGTTGTTTTTGTTTGTTTTGTTTTTCATAACCATAGAAATGGAGTTAAATGCTTGTAGCTGGATCCCGTCTCACGGAGGTGACTCACTCTTGGGGCGCGGTGCTGGCGGAACGTGTTGCCACAGGGGTCAGGTTTTTGCGGAGACCTCTGGCCGCCCGCTGCTCCCTTTTGTGGTGATGAATTGTGTTGTAACTCGGTATGAAGCGTCTGTGGCACTGTTTCGTGGCAGCGGCCACGGAGGGCAAAGTGTTTGTTGTCTTTGGAAGGGCAGGGAGGTGAAATCTGAAACCGCGGTCTCATCCCCTCAGCGCAGGAACAGGGAAACTGATCGATGCTTCTTCCCTCAAACAGATCGATAGAGCCACTTTCGGCTCCAGCAGTAATACTTGTCGCATAAGTCATTTTCTCATTAATCACAAATGTTTTTCCACCTCCCACATTTCGAACTCTCTTTACTGAGCGATGCGTTAGCCGCTGAATCCTGATTATGAAGACGTTTTGTTGATGGCTTAATGAGTACATTCTGCCGGTCGTCTTTAGCACGTGGTCTGGGTTTCGCTTTTTTTCCCTCTGTGAATGGCTGATCTCTCTGCTACGATCGCATTACCCCCCGTCTCATCGCTCACGAGTAAACAAAGGACCACGTTCACACTTTACGCCTTTGATAAGAGGATATTGAGTTTCTGAATTTTTATTCGCGACCATTATGTCCGCAGTGAGCGAGCAATCCTTCCAGCAGGTCTGACAGGGCCGGAATTACACCAACAAGAGCTTAATCTTTCACATTGATCTATCTATTGGATTTAGCTCTGCTCTGCTCTCCTGCTTTTTCCTCCCGTTTCCATGCCGAAGTGTAACCTCTCATTCAGAACAAATCACTGCCCTGATTGCTGCTAATCTTCCTGGGCACTAAGAATAGAGATTAAACTAGTTCATTTTGGCGGGGGGGAATATATTTAACACTGTTTGCCTCCAGAGATATTTGTTCTTGAAAGTGTGTGGAGGATGAAGGAAAAAAAGTTGGATTTCTTTAAAGGAGGCGACAGGAAATGTAAAAAAGAAAAAAAAAGAGAGAGACGGGACAAACACTGTCCTGCAGTTTAGCTGAGGTTCCAGAATAATATTTCACTCCAAAACTGCTTTATGACCCCACAGAACATGCACGACACCTAGTGAAAAATAGACCCCAGGTTATTTCTTCTCCGGTTCTTAACTAAAGCCCTTTGAGCACAGAAGGCAATCTGCTGAATTTACATTTAGTCATTTAGCAAATGCTCTGATCCAGAGAGACTTACAAAGTGTGAGTACAAAGTGTGAGTACAAAGTGCGTCTATTAATGTGGCAGGAAGGAACAAAGGAACACACTGAACACAGCCATCCTGAACAAGTGTCAATCATGTGTCATGCCCTCACACAGTGCTGTTAGCTAGTGCCACCATCAATTACATATGTGATGCTACACATTCATAAGTGCAATTACTATCAATGAGATTTGGAATAACAGTCATGATAATTTAAGATATTCTTAACATCAGCACTACCAATCATATTTGACTGTGCATTTGATCAGAAACCAATGACCAAATTTACTTTCCACAGGATTTTGTGGTCTTTAGGAGTGCATCCTAAAGTAAGGCAGGCACGAACAGGCTTTGCACTGGATATCAGACAAACCAGTGGAATGAAGGCTGAAAATTTAGGGCTGGTTTCATGGGCTCAGACTTCAGCACTAGAGACCAACAGATCTCAGCAAGAACATCTGGACCTACTTTTGAATAACTTTAAAACCAGGGAGCCAATCAGATCAGTAACAACAGATGGGTGTGTGAATTGCTGTCAGTGGGCGCGACTTTGGATTTGGGCTCGATCTCTGGTTGTTCAGACTGGAAGTCCCAGATTAGTGCTAATGAGGGTCTGTGAAACCACCCTTTGCGGGAGCATTGATTGGTTGATGAAGCACGTGCTCTGTAACATGAGTGAGCATGTGGACGTGATGGTGACATCTGCAATAGTGGATGTGACGGAGGTGATGTCTCCCACTGTGGGGCTGACAGCTGAAGCATGCTGTAGCATCAACCCCACACGGTAGCCATGGCAGCTCCTGGCCTGCATGTGACTGGCTTCTGTATAGCTCTCTGCTCTTACACAATCTGGCGGGATTTTGGTGTGCTGGGCTGGCCTGACAGTTAGTTTGGCTGTTATGGTTTGGCACTGCCTTTGGCCTTATTGTCTCCTCTTTTTTTATCTGAGTTTTTATGTCTTTGCAGTCAGACAGTTTATGAAGCAAAGATCCAAAAGGGATTCTCCGTGGGGATTTTGTCAGGATGTTTTTATGTTGGTGAAAAGTATCATGATGCTCCTTTAGGTGCTGGACAGACAGACATGTTGTTTCACAGAGGAGTTTAGCTGCTTGTCTTTGCTCCAAGCTGCAGCGTCTTTGTGTCAGATGGACCCCCTTAATGATCCCTCCCACCTCTGGCAGGCTGTTTCTGAGTGACACGAACAGTTTTATATTCGGAAACGTGGCCTGCAGTTGCACCCTGTGTGTTTTTCGCTCTTGGGAGCCAGTGTCTCCTTAACATGTAGCTCACGGAACCTTTTCGAGACAAGCGCCAGCACCTCTTTCAGATCTGATCTAAAACACTTTGATCTGAAACTCTGGGCATCTCCCTAAAGATAATTTGATCAATTATCTCCTTAGTGATGAAATAAGATGTCTTGGTAACAATGTGTTCGGACAAGAAAAGAAGTCTGTATCTGTTCTGTCCGATTTTGAGTGTGAGTGACAGACCCAAGAGACGGACGCATTTTGGGGACTTGTTGCCTCTTCGTAGCACTGGGCTTTGATGTACAGTATGTTTCAGCAGTAGAACTGCTTTCCCCTTCCCTTCTGAATATAATAACTCCACCCTTTCTCTCTCAATGACTGGCAGATGGTTCTTTTCATTTTTCTGCAGTATATGAGCCACTCCTGAGTTCAGGTCTTTTTCAAATTTTAACCTCTTCCAGGACAGAGGACGTTATTGTGTGAACAGACACACTTATCCAGCAAAAAAAAAAAAAAACAAAAACACCCCCATCCCCCGCGTCACTGACAGGCCCGGTGACAGAGTGTCAGAGTAAGGCCATTTACCTCCCGCTGTCCTGCCCTTACGCCTGTGTGGATGCGGTGGCAGTGAGCACTCAGAGAGCTGCAGGGAGAGGGCTGAAGGCAATAACCAGCTTGTGATGAGGGTTAGTCTGTGCACAGCGCTGGTAATTCATCCTCTCCTCTGTCCTCCCCCCACCCCTCCCGTCACCACAGTGAGCATGCCTGCCAGCGAGAACGAGTCGGTCAACACGGACAACGCGCCCGCCGGAGACATGGAGGGGGAAACCTGCTGTACCAGGCTGGCGTAAGTACTGCCCCCTCCGTTTGCTCTCTCTCAATCTCTTTCTCTCCCTCTCTGTCTCTCCCTCCCTCCTTCTCTCTCCCTCTCTGTCTCTCCCTCCCTCCTTCTCTCTCCCTCTCTCTCTCTCTCTCTCTCTCTCTCTCTCTCTCTCTCTCTCTCCCTCTCCCTCTCTCTCTTCTTCTCTCTTCCTCATCTTTTTCTCTGTCATTCTCTCCGCCTTCTTTTCCCTCTCCCGCTTTGTCTTATGTACTTTCTCTCTATCGCACTTCTCCCGCCATAATTGCCTGGTCCTATTTTAACTCTTTAACTCAGCATATTTTTTATAACCCACTTTCCTCAATTTTCTTTCTTTTTTAGTCACTGTAACATACTCTTTTGCTTCAGTCTCTTTCTCCTCCTGCCCTCTCTCTTTAATTTGCCTCTTTCCCCTCAGCACTGTGGAGCAGGGATGCCTCTGGTCACTGAGGCTCTCCGTATTCCAGAAAGACTGACATTTAGAATAAACGTTGTTCCTTAAAGCTTATAATAAGTGTTTGTTTAACCGTGTTTGACGCAGAGAGCAGGGCACACTAATAGTCCCACAGGCTGCGTCGTCTGCTAACACAGTGCAGGCAGGCTAGGAGCACAGCACACCAGGATTGGCTAGAGCTTGCCCTCTGACCTCTTGGCAGCCGTGGGGTTTGGGTTTCTCTCCCTATGTTTTTGTACATTGAATGTATTGTTTCCGACACCCATACCGTCCTCTGTTCTCTCCTCTGTACATCTGTTTCCGTTGCTTGTTTTCCGGTTACAGACAGATTGACCAATCACGGCTAGGCCTGTCATCACACAGTGTTCTGTATCAAGCTGGCCAATCACAGCAAGGCCTGTCATCACGCAGTATCCTCTATCAGGTTGACCAATCACAGCTAGCCCTGTCATTGCACAGCACCCTGTATCACTCTGGCCAATCACAGCCTTTGCTGTCATCACACACGTCTGCTGCAATGTATCATTCTCAGAAATTAATCAATCAAAGCAGAAATTCACCAGGCTATCAAAGCTATTATTTTCTCACCTTTGCCAACAGCGAATTTGCTCAGCATTTATAAAATATAAGCAACCTATGAATCTTTTATGACACTCGGGGAAGTTCATGTCAACCTAAAATAACCTCTCATAAACGGGCGTTCACATCAGGAAACTTGACAAATTGCGGTGACTCCGCCACAGGCCCATTACAGCCCTCATTTGGGGGAGAGCGTTCCGTGCATGCTAAGGAGCGGGGCAAGCCGGCCCCGGCGCTGATCTGCAGTCAGTGGCGGGCCCATGCCTGAGGCCCTCACCCCAGCGGCGGACAGCACGGGCGCTGGACTGAGCGCAGTTTAATCGGCTGTGTCAGGCAGGGCCGTGCTAATTGCCACCCAGCTACAGCTCAGCCACTGTCACACCCACTCAGTCAGGCAGGCTCAGGGAGGAGAGAGGCTGAGGGGACAGCTGTTTATCCCAGCCGAGTCCAAACAATTAGCAAGTTTTCCTGTGTAACGAAGACGTTTCCACTCAGTAGGTTAACATGGCTGATTAAGTATATAATGCTGATGTTAACCCAATCCCCTACCGCAAGCCGTACCCTGGCACATCTGGTGACACAGTCATCTGTACCTCAGTTGCCTGATACACGGTCAGGTTGAGCACAGCACAGCTTTACTGTAGGACAATTGTCCAACATATGCAGTTTGATTGGTCACCACAGCACCCCCTATCTGAAGGGAGTGGAACTGCAGTGTGGGATGATAGTTGTTGAAAGCGATGGCAGTTGTTGGCATGAGGGGCGGGGCTGCACGATCATGTGACAGCCAGCAGAGATGGACACATGGCTCATCCAATCGCCTTCCTGATCAGCCAGGAAGAGCTGCCGGCACCTGTCAGAGAATGGGCTGTTACAGCACAGTGGAAACCCGTGTGGTCTTCATGTCGTGGCATTGCCTTGTAGCAGTCCAGTGGCCTACAAAGCAGAGGGGGATATCTCTTAGCAAACCAAGACTAGGACCTGTGCGTGTGCATGTGTGTCGTGAAGTGCTTGCTTGTGTGCTTTGATGCCTGGAGCTTGTAGCCTATATACGAGTTGCTGTGTACTAACAATAGCACGGAGAAACACTCTGGTGGCTCTTTTGGAACTGAACTGTCTCACTTACACGCACTGGAGCAGGTGAACCTTCAGATGTCCTTTGGCCTGCCCACATGGCATCTGAGGTCACTGTTTTGTATGTAATGCACATGCTGAGGGATGCATTGGACCATATGCATTTTTTTCTGCATGCTCTTTTGCATTCATTAATCCCTGTTGAATGCCTCTGCTCTGTTGTATTATTGACAGCATGTGCTTTATTTGAGATTTTATCCCCTCTCGGCCACACACTTTGTTGCAGAGGTTAAAGGTGTGTGAGTGTCGGGTCTCCTGAGAGCTGCATTGTGCATTCTGCAATGTAGATCAGATCTGGAGCCCCTGCAGATGTTAGAGTTTGCTGTGGTGCCGCTCGTCTTTCATCACACAGTACCTGTGAGCTGCCACACACCGCAGTGTGTGCGCTGGCGAGTGTGTTCACGCGCAGGTGTTCTGTACGAGCCTGGGAGTGTGTCACCACGTTCCGGCTGACGCTTGCAGCGCCCCCTCCTGGACAATAACTGCCATTGTGTTTTTCGGTGTCAGGCCCTGGGAGCTGATCTGCACTACCAGTAACCCTGAGCCTTCAGGGGCTGACCTGAGCGCAGCGTTCAGAGCGGAAAGCTCAGAGGACAGGAGTGCGAAACCAGGACTCAGCCCAGCTCAGCCTTATTCAGGCTCACTCTGTGCCCTTTCGCCCTCTAACCCGCCTGCTGGGACGAACACTTCACATCCTAAAAACAGAGAGGAAATTAGGCCTGGATCCAGTCCACATTTCTCTTTAACTTTGACTCACAGGCGTTGCTGTTTTTCACTGCAGTTTTTTTTGTTTCATTAAATTTGGTGATTAACTCACCCAACTGTGAAGAAAAAAAGTTTGCAATAGCGCTGAGCTGATTGGAGAAATGTTGATTGAATCCAAGCCTAAGTAGAAATGCGGTCTGAACATTACGCTGTCCAGTCAATGGATGAATGAAGCAAACCAACGTGCCAAGTCACACAAATAATAATTGTAGCAATTTCAACATCCATATCAAAAAGAAAATAAAAGCAAAGGAAGTAGTCTATACTTGCACTCTTTCTGCCGTCTTCCCATGTTCACACAAAGAAACTATTTCCTGTGCTGCCGAAGTCATTGCCAGTCACTGTTTATTGTTGTTGCTGAGTCTCTTTTCTCTGAAGTGATGTCCTCCATAATGTTATGTCCTGTTCTGTGTGTATAATCCATTCTGTTTTTTGTTCCAGAAATAGGATCTCCAAATCCAAGTTCAGGTTAGTAGATCTTGTGAGAGGACAGGCCCTGCTCTGCTCTGTGATCGTTTGCTTTCCCTGTGATTGGAGAGCTCCGTGTGTCTGCGTGGTGTGCTCTGTCTGCTACATTGTGACCATAGTGCGCCAGGCAACAGCTAATCAGAACAGGTTCTGCTTCCAGGAGGTTTGGAGGAGATATGGCCAATGATGGGCTTGATCATTTAACTCGTAGGAAGTCTTTAATGGGTCATTTTTTTAGATGGTACAGGTGGTATTGGTAACATTTTTTCCTTTCAGCCAAGGCTCAACAGAAGATTCAACCTATAGTGTTAAGATACTAATATTCTCTTTTTTATTAATATTATAAGATAAGCATTCAGTGTGAGGGTAAGTTGCGATAGTTGTGAGCAAATTTTTTAGTAGTGGGTACACTTTTACTGTTTGTGTATATAGGATGTTATTTAGCTGTGCGGTCATAGTGCTGTAGGTACTAATTTTTGTCCTTTCCCAGTAGAGTCTGATGGTAGGATTTTTCATGATGATGTTGTGTTTCTGCATACGGCTACCCCCCTCTGAGCCCCTCTCTCCGGTCTCCCCTCTCTCTCTCCCCGGATAGCCGGTACTCGCGACGGTGGAACCGGCTGTGCAGGCGAAAGTGCCGGGCGGCGGTGAAGTCCAACGTGTTCTACTGGCTGGTGATCTTCCTGGTCTTCCTCAACACGCTGACCATCGCCTCCGAGCACCACAGGCAGCCCGAGTGGCTCACCGAGGTGCAAGGTAGGGCGACCCCCGGGGGCGGGTAACCGGGCGTAACCGGGCGTTCGGGGTGAGAGATAATAAGGACACAGAGGACAGATTCCTGCCCTTTAAATGGGCCCCTCTGTGGGACCCAGTGTAGATGCTCCCCACAGTGCAGCAGAGTGCAGAGTAATGAGGCTGAAACGAAATGGAAAAAAGAGCATGCAACTTCTTGTTCTACTTTTTATCTGAGACCATTAGTGGATCCAAGATTTACATTGCATTATATTACATTCATTTAGTAGACACTCGTGTCAAGAGCAACTTCCAGCACAAAAGAACAGAAGTGTATCCATCCAAGTTAGATGAGAGACAGTGTCAGACCAGGCTAACAACACTCCCAGGCCAGTGAGGGTGAGCACAGTGCCCTAGAAGCACTAGAAACTAAGGAAAGCCAAGTACACACACTACCATACATTACAGGCACTAGATCAAAGTACCCATAACACATTGCATTACTACAGGTAAAATAAGTAGCAAATAATACAAGTAACAGGAGTTAGGAGATGGGGATTGAGGTGGAACTGAGACGCAGTCTGAAGAGGAGGGACTTCAGTCTGCATCGGCAGACTTAGCTGAAAGCTGTGGTGCAGGTTATTCTGTGGCCTGTACTCTGTGTGCTAAAGCTGCCCTTTTCCTCACCTGTCCCAGACATCGCCAACAAGGTGCTGCTGGCCCTGTTCACGGGGGAGATGCTGCTGAAGATGTACAGCCTGGGCCTGCAGGCCTACTTCGTCTCGCTCTTCAACCGCTTCGACAGCTTCGTGGTGTGCGGCGGCATCCTGGAGACCATCCTGGTGGAGACCAAGATCATGTCCCCGCTGGGCATCTCCGTGCTGCGCTGTGTGCGTCTGCTGCGAATCTTCAAGATCACCAGGTACGCCTCTCTGCCCCCATCACCCCCCTCTCTGCCCCCTCTCCACCCCAGTCACTCCCCCTGCACCCCCCCCATCGCCCCCCCACCACGCCCTGTACCCTTGTGCTGACAGTCCCGTACTACTGTGATGTCACTTCCTGAATGTCCACGCTACCACTGTTGTCATGACAAAGGGACCGAGGCTTCCACTATGGCTGCTGTTACCTACGGTCACTGAGGAGAAAAGGCCACATTGTCAGGTCATGTTGGTGGTCTGATGGCCGTTCCCTGAGCTGGCCTTTCTGTACCTGCTGTCATCCCTGTCACAGTCGCCGTGGCATCACGGAGGTTAAAGCTGGTGGTTTGGGGTTTATAAGCGCTGGTGCAGTGCCTGTTTCAGCCGCTGCCCTGAGCTCTGTTTCCATGGCGGTTGGCGTGGCAGCGCGGTGCTTGGTTACGGTCTCCGTGCGCAGCGGCTCTTGTCCTTCCCCTTATTCACTGCTCCTCTTGAGCTCCTCCGTCCGCGGCGTCTGGCGGTAATGAGCTCCATTGATTTTATGACACGGGACTGGAGTTTGTTGTCCGTTAACTTGATGCCAGCGAATCAGGGCCCAGTGAAGCGGAGGCTGAGATTTAACAAAGAAAGGATTCTGCATCTTTTTTTTTCCCTGGATTACACAGCAGGAATGAGATTTGGTTTAGAAAGCGTAACCTCTATCTCCCTCAGCCTGACACTCCACCACACGGTGCACACTTCAGCTCTTTATAAGATATTTATCAGCATTCACGTCGCTCTGCCTTTCAGACGCCACAGTGTAAATCCCCAGCCCCTGAGTGCGGCTCTCCATGCTAACACCTCCGAGTTGGCAGAGGGGGGGGGTGTGGTCATTCAAACCTCATTCTCATCACTTTCATTCTCATTAAAGGGAAGATTTTGGAAACAGGTGTCGCGCAACAGGGGGTCAATTTCCCTGTGGCTGATTCCGTATTGTCAGTAAGGCTTTCCCTACCTGACCCCTGCTCCATTTTGCACCCCTCTCCAGAGAACGCCTTTGACTTTGATCAGCAAAATACTTTCATCCCTTTGATTCTTTTTTTTCCTCCTCCCTGGTGGGGAATGACCCGATTGTTGAGTCACAGTTCCTCAGACTGTTTGTTGCCTGTGCTGAAGTCCTCAGTCCGGCCCTTTATGTGATTATCGATTCACCCCACGCAGCAGAGTGCCGTACGCTGGTGTAGGAGCAGTTCTTTGTGGAGGCAGTGACTCACAGGGCAGAGCAGGGAAGAGGGGGGCTCTGTCTCTGAGAGTCGGAGACGGTGCAGAGACCTCTCTGCTGCTGCCTCACACACGCCCTGCGGTTTGTGGGGCTTTTCTCCAGAGCCTCTTATTGGCCCCCTCCCTCTGCAGGCTTGTGTGGACAGGTTAATTTGGCAGGGTGCGTATCACCCTGTCGCGGTCACTGATCCAGCGCAGACGGATTGTGTTTGTGCAGAAAGCGGCTCGCTCGCGGCATCAGTCCGAGCTGTTTGCTTCTCGGCTCCGGTCCTTTTCGCCGGGTGAGTGAATCTGGCAGGCTCTAATTTGACCGCGGCGATCTGAATCTCCTCGGGGCAATTCTGCAATTTGCAGACCTGCCTTGTTTAAATTTAAACTGCTCCCGGAGCCAGCGTAGCATTACTGTTTGCATTGTGCCGCGGCGCTGCCGTGTTAGCCTGCATTAGCATCAGCCTGCGTTAAAAACTATCAGACATACTCAGCTCTGTGAAGTGAAACGGAAACCTGAGGAATGATCTTTCAAATGACTGCAGTCTAAAACAGTGATAGCAGTGTGGTATAATGGTGAGCTTGGAACCACAATGTTGCAGGTTCCTAATCCAAGTGGAGGTCTGCTGTTTCACACTTGAGCAAAGGACTGGGCCTCAATTGCTTCTCTGAATACTTGATCACACAAACAAATATATGTGTAATGTTTATAAAATGTAACATATAGGCTATGTAAATCATCCTGGTCAAATGTAACTGCAATGTAGATGAAATGTGAATTTTTAAAATATTTTTTAAAAATGTGAACTTTTAAAATATTTTCTTCTATCTTCTATTTTCTTCTGGCCCCTCCCTTGCTCTGTGTTCAGGTGTGTGTGGTTGTGATGTCAATCTTATGTAACAGTTCTTTTCTCCTTGTCTGTGGTGTGTTTATATGAGCATGCAGTACCATAGTGGCCTGTGTATATGGGTCAGAAACTCAGGTTCACATTTCCAGAATCGCGCCTCTCTCACACCTCTGTCTCGTCTCGTCTTCTTTCCCTCAGTGAGTTTCGAAAGCAGAGTGCCTGTTGTATCCCATGTAACCAGCTGGAGTGAGTCCGTTTGACCTGTCCTTTATTCAGCATGGATTCTCTGAATGCCCGACTGTTACCCTCCCAGAACCCCCTGCTGCAAGTCCAGGAAGTCTCTCAGCCAGCCCTGCATTACTCTGCAATGCTGTGCCGCCACTCATGGTTCAAAGCCCTGAAGCTTCAGCGTGGGGGGTGGGAAGAGGGCCCCCCCCTCCTCAGTTACTCTGCTGCCTAGTGCCACAAGTTTGCACCTCATCTGCTGACAGCCTGTAAACACAGAACCTGGAACTCGCAACTTAAAACGGGAAAACAATGATTTTTGTCCAAGTTAAATTTTCAGACTATGGCCTGAATTCAATCAAGGTTTGATCTTGACTTTGACTGAGAATTAAATGCAAGCGTTACTGTTTTCCGGTACAAATGCAACTTTTCATTACTTCATTGCAGTGATTGCTGAACTTGCCAAATCGTGTTTGCGAAGAAAGAAAAGTAGCTCTTGAGTTGCATTGTGTGTCACAGTTAAGGGGAAATGTTGACTGAGTCCAGGCCTGTGTGGAGTCCAGTTCTTCCCGGTCTGTAATCTCAGTTTATTGTGGCTCACTGTGATTAAATTCCTGACATTTGAGACAATGTGGAGATGGAGTCTTTCAACAGACACGCTGCACGTTGTGGCTCTAGAAACTTTAGAGAATTGGAAAGGAGGGGTGGCTTTTCTTTTTCTAGTAAAGGTGCCAGTCAGCAAAACAGAGCATTTCCCCGGTTGTGTCAAGCAACCAAAAGCAATGACTTCAGTGTCTTCCTCTTGGGCAGATGTGGGCTGAGTGGCGGGGCAGTCATTGTGCATCGTGGGGAATGTAGTCCAAGTTGACAGCTGCGTTTGTTTCCCCTCCCCTCCCCCTCATTCCGGCAGGTACTGGAACTCTCTGAGCAACCTGGTGGCCTCGCTGCTCAACTCTGTGCGCTCCATCGCCTCCCTGCTGCTGCTGCTCTTCCTCTTCATCATCATCTTCTCCCTGCTGGGCATGCAGCTCTTCGGGGGGAAGTTCAACTTCAACGAGACGCGCCGCAGCACCTTCGACAACTTCCCCCAGTCACTGCTCACCGTCTTTCAGGTACCCGTCTCCTCCGCAGGTTTGGGTCACCAGCTGTGTGTAGCAGCAGCATGGCTGAACCAGTGGGGCCTGTTGGCCTTATTGTCTTATTGTTGTCTCATGGGGGGGGGTTTGGCTAATACACCAGTAGATCTTACTTATTTCTTGAATTTGAGTCAAAGAATCTGCCAGACAAACATGTAAGTGCGATATCATTAAATGTTACTGTTTGGCACACATGTACGAATGCACACACACACACACACACACACACACACACACACACACACACACACACACACACACACACACACACACACACACACACACACACACACACACACACACACACACACACACACACACATCCTGACTGCATGGTCAGTAAACCGTGGTTGGATGGTCGTGTTCCTCCCTCGCAGATCCTGACAGGCGAGGACTGGAACTCGGTGATGTACGACGGGATCATGGCCTACGGGGGACCCTCCTTTCCAGGGATGCTGGTGTGCATCTACTTCATCATCCTCTTCATCTGCGGAAACTGTATCCTTCCAGCTATCTAAACCGAAATCTGACTGTCTGAACCACAATCTAGTTGCTGTCAGGCTTTAAAATACTGTATTCACAACATACAGTTCGGATACATGCTTAAAACCCACTCAGGGTCAGACCATTTTTTAAATTTGCTCAAATAGATATATAAAATATTTTCTGAGTTTATATTATGAAAGCAGCAGGTTCTTTCTGTACCGGGTAGTGGTATTGGTGGTACGTAGGAGAGTGACCATGAAGACACAGTGACTGGGTCCTGGGTTTGGTTAGGTGTGCCAGCAAGGGGACAGAGTGTCATAGGACAGCGCTCCACTTTGGAGTCGAGGTAGATTAGGATCAAACTACAAGTCATATCAAATTATGAGACATTAACAAGTGCACCCTTCAAAAATATTCTTATGAGTCAATTCATTTTCTCACAGGATGTAGCTACTTCTCTGTATAATCATATATTAAATTGGCTTGTTGTCTGTGGAACAGTTTTTGTTTAAATACATGAATTTTGTGGTGTCCTCCCACTGCTTTGGATGCATTGCATGGTGTTTGCATTACACTGTCTGCGTACCCAAGATGTACACCATATGATCACACAATGCTTTCTTGACAACGGCTTCAAACAGACATCCTCCTGAATGTCTTCTTGGCCATCGCTGTGGACAATCTCGCCGATGCTGAGAGTCTGACGTCAGCCCAGAAGGAAGAGGAAGAGGAGAAAGAGAGGAGGAAGCTTGCCAGGTAACACGGTGCACTTGGAGACAATAAAATATTGGTATGTGTGCAAATAATATCAACTGCCACCCACGCTCCACGCTCGTCTGTGTTTTCACAAAGAACCGCCAGCCCAGAGAAGCGCCCAGACAATGAGAAACCACCGATAGAGGAGGAGAAGAAGGAGGAGAAGATTGAGCTGAAATCCATTACGTCTGATGGGGAGACTCCCACGGCCACCAAAGTGAGTGTGGCCCCCCAGCCAGGGGAGAATAAAGCACAGTCTTCCTGTGGTTCTGTATCAGCTTTTCTGAGTGGTTTCTGTGTGGTAGTTTGGAGGACTGGAGTAGACTACCACACAGAGCCATAGAATAGTTTAAAAGATCACATTGTTTTTTTCCTCTCCTGAAATACTTCCATGTATTTATATTATAGTTCAGGTTGAATAAAATATTCTACTTTTGTTTGCTGAGATTTTCAGCCTGTATTTTTGTCAAATACTGTGACGTGCTCTGAATGTCAAAATCGAGAGCAGTCACAAAAAGCCTCACTTTTGATGCATTGTTACTGACGGTGTCCTCCTCGTCCCGGTTCTAGCACGTTTACGCGTGATGTTATGATCACTGTTTTGGGATATGAATGAGGAGTGACAGTTCTGAGAACATTGTGTCTGTTGCGTGTTTGTCTGTACCTGACTTTTCAGATCAATATCGACGAGTACCAGGGAGACGAAAACGAAGAGAAAAACCCGTACCCTGCTAATGACTTCCCAGGTACATCCTCTGTGTGTGTCGTTGCTTTGCTCTTAATTAACATTGAGAACATATTTTTACATACATCCTTTGGTAAAAGCACGGTAAGTGATCCTTTCTACGTGTGCCTGAGTCTTAGCAACTTGATTTCTGGGAAATCCTAGAGCAAAAAAAGAACATTTAATAAAATTATGCTCTTTGGCGTACTGTGGCATTGGCCAAATTCAGGTTGCTTTTTGTGGCCTCCCGTTCATAAAACACAAATATGTATGGACTCACTGTTCATGTGTTTGAAAGTTTTTTTTGGAATTCGTCCTTTCACCTGAATCTTTTTTCTTTAACTTTGTTTGGCATATCACAGTATCTTGTGGAGGCAGCAGCAAACACAGCAGAGAGCGGTACATTGTCTTCTGTCACAGACAGCTACAGTCTGCTCAGCACCATCTGTTTGTGGCTTTGAAGACTTGTTTCTGTCCTTTAAAGACAGTGTCATCCTTGCGCTGTACACCCTCTCCATCTTAATATCTCTCTCTCCCCCTCCCCCCCCCCCCCCACCCCACCCCACCCCACCCCTCCCTCTTGCCCTCCAGGGGAGGAAGAGGACGAGGAGCCGGAGATGCCCGTGGGGCCCCGCCCCCGGCCGCTGTCAGACATACAGCTGAAGGAGAAGGCTGTTCCCATGCCCGAGGCCCGCGCGTTCTTCATATTCAGCCACACTAACAAGTAAGGGACAAGGCTGCAACTGAACTACAACTCCCATTCACCGCTGTGGGGTTGGATGGACCACAGCTCCCAGCCACCCCTGCAGGGCAGGGTGGACTACAGCTCCCAGATGTGGATTACAGATACCCTAATGTATCCCTAGAGAGTGTGGAAGTGGTTTACAGTCCCCAGCTGAGGGGGGTGGGGCCTGGACTACAACTCCCAGCTGCCTTTGAAGTGGCGGTGATTTACAGCTTCCAGGTTTAGTCTTATATACTGGTTTAGTAAGGATTAGTTATGAGGTTATAATATATGTTCCTAATACACAGGTTAAAGGATGCTCAGCAGGCTGTTGTATTCAGTGAAAACACTATTTCACAGCTTTATGCCATCCTCATTGTTTTCTGGACTCTGTTTCCTCATTCCTCCCTCTCTCCTCCTCTCTGTCTCACAGGTTCAGGGTACTATGTCACAAGATTGTGAACCACAACATCTTCACCAACCTCATCCTCTTCTTCATCCTCCTGAGTAGTGTCTCGCTGGCGGCCGAGGACCCCGTGAAGAACGACTCCTTCAGGAACCAGGTTCGGCACAGCCCTCCGTGGCTTTCAGATTCAAACGGGCTTTTAACAAACGAGGCCCAAATGAGCACCAGCAGAGCAATCTGTAGTGATAAGCAAGAGCGATCTCATGAACCACTTCGCTAATTGTGCTATCATGTTTGATGAGTGGCTGATTTGAGGCAATCAAGGCTCTTTGTTCTGGAGAGCTCAGTTTGTCTAATAATCTATCACTCTAGGTTACTACTTTGTTGTTGCAGTAGCTTTCATTGTTTCTATGCAATGCACTACGTGAAGAGGTTTTTGGGGAGCTCTTGTAAAGAATTCTTTATTCAATACAGTTTGATTGATTGATTGATCGATTGTTCAAATGATTGATACAGTAATGGTTTATGCCCATCGTACTCAAACACTGCAAAGACACTGAGTTGCATTTGAGCAGTGATTTTGTGTTTTCCAATATTTGTAGATTTCCCATCAGAATGCCACTGTGGTGATCACTCATTTTGTTTGTGTGCGTAGTGTGTATAGTGTCGGAACCCTGTGGTGACACCTGTGTCTTTCTCGCAGATACTAGGCTATGCAGATTACGTCTTTACAGGACTGTTCACGATCGAGATCATCTTAAAGGTACAGTCACTCTTCCTGTATTTCCACCTCACTGATCCTGCCCGTCAAACCGGCCCATCTGTGGATCAGGCCCATTTATGGGGAGGGAAGGGCCTGGCACAGGTGGAGCTGCAGATGATACAGCACTCTAGTGCTTTTCTGAATGTGACCAGCCATTGTGATGATGATGATAATGATAATGGTGATTGTGATGATGATGGTGGTGATGGTGATGGTAATGGTGATGATGATGATGATGATGATGATGATGAAGGCATGATTAGCCCCTGATATCTCTGTTCTCCTTCTCCCCCCGCAGATGACAGCGTATGGAGCCTTCCTTCACAAGGGCTCCTTCTGTCGCAATTACTTCAACATCCTGGACCTGGTGGTGGTCAGCGTGTCTCTAATCTCCTCTGGGATCCAGTGAGTCCCTCCCCCCCGCCTCGGGATCAGGGCCTGCTGCCCAGGGCCTGCTGCTCGGGGCCTCTCAGGAGTGAATTACACCTGTTACCTAGGGCTCACCTGTAGTGAATTACACCTGTTACCTAGGGCTCACCTGTCATGAATTACACCTGTTACCTAGGGCTCACCTGTAGTGAATTACACCTTTTACCTAGGGCTCACCTGTCATGAATTACACCTGTTACCTAGGGCTCACCTGTAGTGAATTACACCTGTTACCTAGGGCTCACCTGTCATGAATTACACCTGTTACCTAGGGCTCACCTGTAGTGAATTACACCTTTTACCTAGGGCTCACCTGTAGTGAATTACTGTATATCTGTTACTCAGGGCTCACCTGTAGAGAATTATACCTGTTTTCCCCAGGGCCTCTCTGGAGTGAATTTTACCTTTTACTCAGAGCCTCTCTGGAAGTAATCATGCCTGTTACTCAAGGCCTCTATGGAATGAATGATACCTTGCCTGGATTATGCTTACACAGATTTGTTTATATTAAGTTACATTTTCCTCATTTAGCAGACACGTATCCAGAGCAACTTAGAAAACACATCTAATGAAGTGGCCTGAAAAGTTGTACAAATAGGACACCACTAACCTCTTATGAGCAAGCGTCGGTCACAGTCGGTGCTGAGATCCCTGTTTAGAATAGGCTTAGAGGGGACGGTGCAATCAGCCTGGCCCAGTAATTCCCAGTGGTGATCCAAAATATCGGGCTTTTACATTCACTCATTTGGCAGATACTTTTCTCCAGAGAAACTTTTAAAGCAGAGGTGCATAATAATGAGCATGTAGTAAGGCCACATGAACAACAGCACACGCAGAAAGTGCCAGACCAAATCTGAATATCTGTCAATATGTTACACAGTGCTGCAATAATCGGTGGCACACCAACTGCAGACTGCAGTAATCGCTGCAATAATCTAAATTTTACATCAATTTCAATGTAGTGTTTCAAAACCTAATTTCAAAGTGCTGTAATAATTATAAAAATCACAATTTAAAGAGGGTCATAGTACTGTGGTTTCACCCTGGGTTTGAATCCAGGCCTTCCTGAGTGATGCGATGACATTGTGAGTTAGCGTATGTGCCGTGCACATTTAAAATACCATATACTAAATAGGGAACTTATTATTACTAGGTCAGTTCAAGGTCTGATTAAATCCCAGCCCTGCTGCACTGCCTGGCGTGTTACAGTTCTGAGCTATCCTACTGTGGTAGCCAGCTGTTCCCTTAATGGCTTTTCCATCACGTTTATTGTGGTGTTAATCTGTAGTATATTACAGTACAGCTGCTTAGCAGACACTCTTAATCGTGACTTACATAGGCTGCAACTCTCTCATGCTATTGATCTGTACAGCTGGATATTTACGAAGGCAGTTTGAGTTAACTGTCTTGCCCAAGGCCACAACAGCAGTGCCTCACCAGAGAGTTGAAGCAGCAAGAGCTATAAGCTGCTTTTTCTTACCGCACTGCTACCCTGCATGTACCCGTGTGACCGCTGAGCTGAGATCTCTGACTGTGTGATGTGACTGTGCTGCGCTGTGTCTGCTCTCTGCCGCCGCCCTGCAGGTCAAGTGCCATTAATGTTGTGAAGATCCTCAGGGTGCTGCGAGTTCTGAGGCCTTTGAGGGCCATCAACAGAGCCAAGGGCCTGAAAGTGAGTCCCCCAGAACTGTCCCTCCGGCTCCCCCCTCCAGAATCCCCCCCCCCCACCTAGCCCTCCTCGAGCTCCATCCTATAACTTTACCTTCACTCCCACAAGCCCTCCCCAACTACTGCTCCTCCCTCAAGCTTCTCCTTCCAGGTCCCTCTTTCCGCCTCTCTCACACCCCCTCACCCCCATCTCCCCCACCACCTCTGCTGTCTAACTCCCACTCCTGAAATCCTCCCCCACCTCCTGCTCTGCCCTCCTAACTCCTTCTCCAAAGCCCTTCTCTCCCTCTAGTTTCAGTCTCTAACTCCCCCGGCTCCCTCCCACGCATGCCTCTCCATCAGTGTCTGTCCTGCAGCTCCCCCACGCTGCGGAAGATTGATGAGACTCTCTATCAGTCACGTGACTGATCTCACTGTGCGGCCTGGTGTCTCCGCAGCACGTGGTCCAGTGTGTCTTTGTGGCGATTCGAACCATTGGCAACATTGTGATCGTCACCACCCTCCTGCAGTTCATGTTCGCCTGCATCGGAGTGCAGCTCTTCAAGGTGAGGAGGAGGGCCGGGTTGCGATCGCGACATGTCCAGAGGAAGCAGTCAGAAGGAAGCCGTGCGGCTTCTTTGTGCTGTTGTTTCATCCTCCCGCCATTCAGACTTTCTCTGTGCTTCCACCAGGGAAAATTCTACAGCTGCACAGACAGTTCCAAACAGACTGCAGAGGAATGCCGGTGAGTCCGTTTGTCTGTGTGCTTATGTGTCTGTCTTGTTCATTTCTTTGTTTGATTTTTGGCGAATGACACGCTGTGCTGACTAAGTCCTTGTCCATTTGGGATGTGGGAAGGAAAGGATTAACTTGGTGTAGAAAAAGCATCTGTTCCTTACTCACCTTCAGCTCCTGAATGTGTGTGCGTGTTTGTGTGTGTGCGTGTGTGTGTATATGTGTGTGCCTCGCAGGGGTTCCTACATCCTGTACAAGGACAGTGACGTGGCAAAGCCAGAAAAGGCCAAGCGCATGTGGGAAAACAGCGACTTCAACTTCGACGATGTGCTGCAAGGCATGATGGCCCTCTTCGCGGTCTCCACCTTTGAGGGGTGGCCAGCGTACGTAACAAAGCTCACCTGCCGAGAACGTGAAGCTGAGTGCTCTCACCTGGGGAGCGTCTTGCAGTCCCGGTCCCTCAGTCTGACTGCCCCGCCTCTCTCCCTCCTCACAGGCTCCTGTACCGGGCCATAGACTCTCACACGGAGGACATCGGACCCATCTACAACTACCGCGTGGTGATCTCCATCTTCTTCATCATCTACATCATCATCATCGCTTTCTTCATGATGAACATCTTCGTCGGTTTCGTCATCGTCACCTTCCAGGAGCAGGGGGAGCAGGAGTACAAGAACTGCGAACTGGACAAGAACCAGGTGAGAGCTTCAGAAACAGCCTCGACCAATCAGGGAAGGGGGTGGGGCAGCTCTGTGGGTCAGAGGTCATCACTCTCTCTGGATATAGGCTCAGGCCTCAGGCAGAGAGCTTTTTCTATGGGCAACATTAGTCAAATAAGTGGTGTGTGTTACCTTTCCTCAGTTGAGTCAATGTTTATCCAGAACACAAAGAGGTCAGTAAAAACAGTGTTGAGGTTGATTGGTTGAGAGTTGAGGTTGATTGGTGTTAAGTGGTTCTTAACTGTATTATGTACAGGAAATAGTAATTAACATTTTAAAACATTGTTAACTGTTTCATTCATGTTTTGCATGTCAGAATCATTGCATGTGTACTTAACGACTGTCCTTAGTTTTCTAGGCTGTCCACTTTCCGATTAGCACAAGTTAATTTATAGTAGTGCTTGAATAGCCTTGCACTTACACTCAGTGTTCTGGGAGTGTTGTTCTCCTGGTCTGACACTGTTGCTCATTTGACTTGGATGGATACACTCTTGTGCTGAAAGTCACTGGTTAAGTGTCTGTGAATTGAATGTAATTTAATTTGATTGGTTTTTGACACTGTGTTTGTGTGTGTGTGTGTGTGTGTGTGTGTGTGTGTGTGTGTGTGTGTGTGTGTGTGTGTGTGTGCGTGTGTGTACGTACCACTTCCTTGTAACAGCGCCAGTGTGTGGAGTACGCCCTAAAAGCTCGCCCCCTGAGGAGGTACATCCCCAAAAACCCGTACCAGTACAAGGTGTGGTATGTGGTGAACTCCACCTACTTCGAGTACCTGATGTTCACCCTCATTCTGCTCAACACCATCTGCCTGGCCATGCAGGTGAGCACACTCTCTCTCCTGTTACTCCTGGAGTACTACTTCTGCCCTGCGACAGAAAAGCATGTGCCTATCAAATAACCAGTGAATAAGAGTGAATCTGAGTGAACCAGTGAATCTGTGTGAATCTCATAACTTCTGCCAATATTTCAGCACAGGTCTGAGATAAGCCTCCCACAGCTTTAAATCATATAATTGTTGATTAATGATTTATGAGTTGTGTTTGGTAAAATGTATTACTTGCAAGTCCTGTTTGTCTTAATAAAATCTGTCCTCACTCTAATGTTTCATTTATTTTTAATAAAATAAACAAAGGCTAAACCTCATTTTTAGAGAATGTTATACTTGAAGGATTCCACTGTAAATAAATGAGTCCTTGAATATCAGGTCTGTGCTGGAAGCTCAGAGCTAGCTCTGCTTTAGGGCACTGCACTGTGTCATGTGACTAATACCTGTGTCATGTGACTAATATCTGCCCGTTCTGTGATTGGCTACCCGGCAGCACCATGGCCAGTCACCATCCTTCAACAAGGCCATGAACGTTCTGAACATGCTCTTCACTGGCCTCTTCACCGTGGAGATGATCCTCAAACTCATCGCCTTCAAGCCGCGGGTACGCTTGATAAATTACTTTTTTTGTTACATAATTTTTGCCTTCTTTGGAATATGAATCCAATTAGCTCTTGGGGCTTCCCCCAAGATAGGTTAGCATTGAATAATTGTCATCACTACATAGTGTAGCTACATTTAATGAACTCACTTGGCAGGGCATAGGCGTAGGAAATGAATCAAGACAATAGTCCTGTTCCCATCAAGCAAAATATTCTTTGATCTCAAGAGCTGTTGAAGTGATGTTGAACTTTTCTATCTGTTTTTATGGACTGTGCCCAGTCACCAAGACGTTGGACTGAGAGCATTAGAATTTTGTTGTATTATGTTTAATGTGCATGGAGCCACATGCACTGGGCCCACTGGAGAAGGATAAAAAAGACGAATAAATCACTTCATCAGTAGGTTACAGTGGCTGTCATAGGGCCTGACTGCTGTTCAGTCAACAGTAATAGTGTGCGGAGACAGCTCTGTAACTTCAGTCTGTCACACCCTTTTTCCACTGGTGTGCTGAGGAATACCCAGGCAGATTAAGGGTGAAGGGAACAGGGAAAACCCCCTCTGTTTGGTACCGCATGCATCTCCATTATGGGGCATGGGACCAAGCACCAGGGAAGGGTTTCTGATTGGGAAAATGATGGCACAGAAATGCCTGTTTTCCCTGCATGACAAGGAAAATTGTGATGGACTGTAGAGAACAGTGTGAGCATTGAAGGCTTGGCAACATTTCACTTTACTTTAGCACATCAGTTTGGAGGCTGTCGTGGAGTTGCATGGTGGAATCAGTTTTCTTTTCTGCAGTTATATATCTTAATATAGTGGGTCAAATGTACTTTTTCTGCTCACAAACCCAATCAACACATGCCAACAAAAATATTTTTCCAAAATTTCAATGTTTGGCACACTAGTGGAAAAAGAGTGTCAGATAACCACAGCTGTGACCTGTTCTGGGCCTGTAACTTCCTCTCATTACATCTAAACTCATCCACGAGGCTCACTCTTTAGAGTTATGACACAGGAACAGCACAAAATGGCTGGATCCACTGCAAGCCTGATCGGAAAGAACATTAGAGTCAGTCTCAATGACAGAGTCTGGCCCACAGTGGAGACATTCCATCTGCACGTTGTCCATGGCAACATCCACTCTCTCACATCTCTGTCCCAGTAAAACAGGGTGTCAGAACCCTGCTCTGTCTGTGTCCGTTTGTCCTGACAGAGCCCCCGCCCCATCTCTGTCTTTTTGGATCGGATAATGGCTTTTTAAAATCTGTTGACATGGATGGCGTTTGTTTGTTCATGTAAGAGGCTCAGAACATTTCACAGTGTATGGTTATCTGTCTCTTGAGGAGGACCCTACGATGAAATACATTTTCTCAGATGAGACCAAGTCTCCCAGCTGTCTTGTTAGCCATGTGTGTCCTAATGTGGCAAATTCTAAACATGTTCCATGCAGCATTACTGTTTTCTTTCAGAGGTTATGGATATGCATTTGAAGATGACCACCAGCCCTCATGTGATCTGCTAGTAATCCCCAAAACTCTCTCCATCCTCCTCCTTCTCCTTCCTCTTGTTCTTCCAACTTCATCCTCTTCTTATCTGTGACAGTTTTTTTCTTCTCATTTTTTTCTTTGTCCATTCTTTTTTGCTTTTTCTCTCTGCCTGTCCTCTCCATGTTTTCATTCCTGTTACCTTTCTCACTTTCTCTTTTTCCTATGTCATCATGCCCAGCTCCACAGATGCTCCGGCCTCCCTCACTCTACACTAACAGCACCAGCCTTTATTTTCAGACGCATGAGGACAGCAGAAGACTGTCACACTGTGGAGGTCCTGGAGACTCGCTCCTTAACGTCATCTTTTCCTTTCAGTGCCGCAGTCCTTCACTGTCTCTCTCCTTTAGGATATTAACGGGAGTGAGATTCACAGGTTTACACAGGGGAGTCGGCCTGCTGGTGCTTCCTACAGCCCCTTCACTCTAACCCTGCTCTTCAGTTTCAACAGTAATGAGCCCTGAGAGGTTTTACACTGTGCTGATTTTGAGCTGTGTTAATAAGATAAGCAATAACTTTCTGTCACGAATTGCTGTGTGAAAGCAAAGCCATGTATGATGTCTGTTACGGAGTGGCATTACCATATTCCAATGTGTGAAGTGTTAGTATTGTGGAGGCTTGTAAACATGTATAGGTATAAAAATAATATAAATATGTACATATTTCCTAGGTATCTCTCTCTCTCTCTCTCTCCCTTATTTCTGTTCTATTATGCAAATATTTTTGGGGTTATCCAATGGGCTTTCTTAACTGTGGTAGACATCCACCCCAGAAAGTGTGCATCTCTTGTTTGAAAAGGTTGTCCAGACACACTGAAATCCCCCTCAGTAACTCCTCTGGCCTTGTGCTCTCTGATGTGGGTCTCGTTGCTGGTTGGGCCTTGCTGGCGCATTCGTTATTGCTGATGCCCCTCCCTCACACAGTGCTGTCAGCCTCTCAACACTCAGCAAAACCCCCCCTGCCTCACCGCTCACTGCCCGGCACACAGGAAGTGCAGATTACCCACAATTCCACACTCCTCTCACAGCAACAGGCTGCAGCATCACACACTGAGATTTTTAAATAGTATTTCAGAGAGCTTTAGTCTAGAAGTGTGTGTAAGCTCAGAAAAGATATCACTTTATGCTTTAAATTTCCTTTTTTGGTATTTTGTGACTCCAGTAGTTTTACATGTATTATGTTCCATATTCAATAAATAAAATCGTACCGTATGGTAAAGTTGTCGACAGTACATACAGTGGATGTAGTACATTTGTGGATATGATTATTTTATGTAGTACAGTAGTTCAGATAATCAAAAAGAACTGTCTCTTTAAAACCAATTTGTTGCCTCTAATCTCTACCCCAAACATCATTGTACTTGTTCCTCCTGTGATTCAAGACCCTGCATATATTTTTTAAGCGGAGTTGAATTTCAGGTACCTCTTAAATGTGGTCTGTGATATTCTGACTCCAGTCTACGATGCCAGTGACAGGTGAATCTCCCCAAAGTAGCATGCAGAACTGTAAGCACACCTGGGATGTCCTGATGTTTGAAGTGCATTTGTTGCTTCAAATGAACTTATTTCATCATATGTTCTTGACCCCAGCCCTGCCTCTCCACCTCTCTGACCCAACCTGTGGCTGTAAGACAGAGTTTCTAGTGTTGTTCTAAAGAGACAGACTCTTTCACCATAACCTGGCCCCAGCTCTTCTAGTGTGGGAAACAAGTTAACAGATAGAAGCGCTTCCGCAGTTAATGATGTCTGTCTAACTTGCCTTTCTACCCCTCCTTCACCTACCCCCCTGTCCTGTATAGGGGTACTTTAGTGATCCTTGGAATGTATTTGACTTCCTCATCGTTATTGGCAGCATAATAGACGTCATTCTCAGTGAGATAAATGTGAGTATACCGCTAAATCTCCCAGCATACAATCTGTCCCTCTCTCTCTCTCCCTCTTTCCTCTCACTGTGGCTTCATGCTTTCCTGCAGCTGTACTCTGTACCAGTTTTTTTTTTCTCTCACCTGGAGTTGGTGCTCTCTTTACAGTCATTCATGTATTTCAGCCCCGCCCCCTTCATCAGAGATGGCCATTTCCTGTAAGGTCACAATCGCGTGGCGAAAAGGGTACTTTATGGTTCTCCTTCAGTGAAGGAACACTAAAACGGAGTGTGGGTAGAGGATTTGGAAGGTAGGACGTACAGAGACCTAGTGCTGGAGAGAGAGAGAGAGAAAATGAGAAAAAAAGAGAGAGAGAGAGCAAATGTTTATTTCCAAGGCTGTGTCTTGTTTGGAGGTTCCACTGCGACTAACACACTGTGACTAACCAAAGATCCCCAGCTGGGCCGATTTTCAGGCTGAGTTTATTTTGTTTTCTTTTGGGTTTTTTGTGATTTTGTTGTTGTTGCTGGTGAGCATGATTGATCCTCTTTCCTCTTGGTCTTTTTCTGGATATTGTTTCTTTTTTTCTCACTTTTATTACGTTTTTTTTTTTTTACAACTGCTGTTTTGTTTCCAGTTTCCCCCCTTCTTATGGTTAAAAGTAAACTTTCATGTATAACTTTTCTTTCTTATTTTTCTCTTCTCTCCATTTTTGTTTGTTTGTTTTTTTTCCATTTTATTTTTTGTTCTGTTGTGTTTCTTATTTCTTTAATTTCACCCTTTGCAGCATTATTTTGTTGATGCATGGAACACATTTGACGCCTTAATAGTTGTGGGTAGCATTGTTGATATAGCAATCACTGAGGTTAACGTAAGTAGCTCACCTCTCTGTGAACGTGCTTGCTCCTCCCTCCGTCTGAGTATCGCTAGGATCTCGACCGTTGCATTTCCCCAGCACCTTTATTTTTGTGTATAATTTTATTCCTTTATTATTTCATGGGGATTCACTTTTCCCCAAAGCATGACTGATACTGTATAGCAAGAACATAAGGGTGATATATTCAGGCATTCCCAGTAATGGGCCAGGACACCTTTCCTCTTTCAGTATATTTTTAATGTGGAATAGTATATTACGCTATGAATGCTATAGATGATTGGAAGTGAAACAAAAGTACTCACTGTCCGATCCAATATGTGGCTTCATAAAACTTTTAACTCAGTGACAGAGCAGCAGCCATTGTTTTCAAAGCTTTGGAAAGCACAGATATGCTAATGCATATCTCTGATCATCGTTTCATTCAACATTTGATCTATTTCCAGTATATTGATGTATGTCTATTTCCAGTATAGTTGTATTACAAGTGGACATTTTTTCCCACAAAATGTGTCGCTCTTTTTGTATAATTAGTACATAGTTAAGATTTGTATATATAGTAGCTTTTTTTGATGAAAGTTACTAAAGTTGATACCAGTCACAGAGAATCACCCTGTAGAAAGAGAGAGATGCTGTATGCTGTAACCACAGCTACCTCTGATATGACTAAACCATGCTTTACAAAGAAATGTCCATTCAATCAAAGAGCAGGATTCAGTAAATGCTCACAGTGGTGCTGGCGTGTTTGGAAGCAGTGTTTTCCTGTCTTTGAAAGTGGAGCTATCTGACCACGAGACACTGACAGAAGTTTTTATGAATGACCACTTCCAGGCTGGTGTGTTACGTTAGGAATGTTTACAGTATGTGCCAGGAATATATACCTTTCTCTGCTATACAGTTCACTGACTCTGCACTAACACTGGTTTGGGTTTGAGTTTGGTTTGGAGTTTTTCTTGATAATTTTCCTTTTGATTTGATTTAATTTTTAATCTAGGCATGACTATTATTTATACCTTTAGTTTTGTATATAGCCTCTTTTTGAGTTTATCTTTTAAGAAACCCTCTGCACCTCTCCATACAATAACTACATTAACTCCCGCAAAACCGAGACAAATTAAAAGCCTTGATGGTAGAGATCACGTCCCATTTTTAACGAAAGTGGGCGTGCGTCATGGTTTTTTACCTGCTCTCTGTCGGTTAACTGCCCAGGCCTCGGTCTCTGCCCACTAGTAAGAGCCAACCCTGCTCTAAATTGATCAGCAGATGCTTCTTAAAATCTGTTTTGGTGAAGTTGGAAGGTGAAGCCTTTGCTAGCTGAGGTGTCTTGCCGATGAAACTTGCTCATTCTGCATTTCCCTGAATGCCCTTTCATTTCTGTTTGATCTGACTTCAGTGCACTGCTCCTTTTATGAATGTTTTCTCTCTTGTTTGTCTCATTGGGTGTGGTGTTCCTGTTTACCTGAATGCACGTTAGGCAGCCCAGGTCTCTCATGAGTTGGTCCTTCTCAGTCCAGTCTACCTGTATAGCAGGTTGAGGATATCAAGCTGTGATGCTGATTCTCTTACCGTCCTCAGAAAACCAACAGTAAAAACATCAGCTCATCATCACTCCCAGGAAATATGGCCCATTAAAACCTTCAAACTCTACGATTAGGCATTTGAAATCAGCAAGGTAAGTTTAGATACAGTAGGCTAGACTGGGAGATAATGATGCACAAAGCTGTATATTGGAGAAATGCTACCTCCCTGGCCATTTTTTTCTGTCATGAAATATTAGAAAATGTGGATCATGTTATTGTATTGTAGAGGGAAAAGATCAACTCTTTAGAAAAGCAAAACAAAATACTGCAGTTTAGTCGGAGCAATCCAAACCTGAAACCAAATGAGAGACCTGGGTTACCTTGTGAACTGCAATTGTGAAATGTGAGATTAAAAACTATAACAATTTAAAGGAAAATTTTTATTGTTTGTATGTCAATGTATGTTAGCTGCATTTAGCTGCCATGTTCTTTCTATGATTGTCTGAGAGCTCACAGTTGCACAGTTGGAATAGATCCTCTTTCTCACTCACGATTTTCACAACAGTCTATGTGGTCTGAGCCCAGCATTTCTGCTGTGATGCAGTAACCCACACAGTTAGGAAGGCCAGTCCACTGCAGTGCGTAATGCACTTCATTAAGGTTTAAAAGGCATTGTTTAACATTATTATGGCTTGTCCTACTCAGGCACAAGCACGTGCTATTATGGCACTGCAGTGGGTTTGGATCTAGAGCCCTGCAAAAACAGGCTAGAGTCCCAGCATGCAGATAAATACTCCAGCCCCCCTCCCCAGTCATCTAACTGCACAACCCTGCCTCAAATGCTCACACACACACACACACACACACACACACACACACACACACACACACACACACACACACACACACATACACACATACATACACACTACACAGTTGCACTACCATTGCAGATATAGATAGACACATAGATATGACACATAGATGTGCTGTATGCTGTACATGCAATCCCAGCATTCATATGATAGATGGCACTGAACATTGAATTTCAATAGAATTTACTGCATTTTCCCTCATTCTAATGAGAAACACTTTGCCCACAAAAAAATTGCACTGAACTAAAATGCACTAACACGCTCCTGCTCCCAAACACACTGTCCCTCCTTGCATTCTGAAGACCAGTTGTCTATCACTGCAGAGACTGAACCCTGGTCAAAGCGGGACTGTTCAAAACACAAGGATATTCAGTTATGGAGCCCTACATTTCAGTGCAGTATTTCAGTTATGGAGGACTGAATTTCAGTGCAGTATTTCAGTTATGGAGCCCTGAATTTTAGTGCAGAATTTCTGTTATAGAGCCCTGCATTTCGGTGCAGTATTTCAGTTACAGGCAGTAGTGTGGTGTAGTGGTAAGGAGCAGGGCTCATAACCAAAAGGTCACTGGTTCAGTTCCTCCCTGGGGCACTGCTGTTGTACCCTTGGGCACAGTAGTTACCCCACAGCTGCTTCAGCAAATATCCAGTAAATATGCAATGGATAAAATTGTAAGTCACATTGGATAAGAGTGTCCGCTAAATGACAATAATATAATATGATGCCACCATGCATTTCAGTGTAGCATTTCAATTAAAGAGCCCATTTAATTGCAGTATTTAAGTTATGGAGCCATACATTTTAGTGCATTATTTCAGTTACAGACCCCCGCAGTTCTTTGCAGTATTGCTGTCAGCATGAACTCAGTCGCCTCAGAAGCACTGAAACATGGTGCTAAACGCCAGATGTCTGAGTATTTCAGGTCATGTGTAATAGTGCCCAAAACACCCCATGGAAGCTGATCTTCCTGTTGTGCATTGAAATACAGACAATGATGATCTGACTCGAGTACACTATAGTCCCTCAGCACATAGCTGCTGTACTGGGAATGATCTGATCCCAGTACAGTGCAGTAGCTCAGCATGTGGCCACCGTACAGGAAAGGATCTGATCCCAGTACAGTGTAGTCCCTCAACCCATGGCCACTGTACTGGAAACGATCTGATCCCAGTACAGTGCAGTAGCTCAGCACATGGCTGTCGTACAGGGAAGGATCTGATCCCAGTACAGCGCAGCGGCTCAGCACATGACTGCTGTTCACTGGAAGGGCAGTGGATGGTTCCCCCTCACAGGGGCCATGCGCACACTCCTCCCCCACCAATCACAGTCCTGGCAGAAAGACAGAGATGGCTATAGCGGCGCCTCTTCCCCATGCCCCTCCCCCTCAGCCTCACTTTCATTCTATCAGCCTCAAGCCCTCACAGGACTACAAGTCCCAGCATCCCCCTCTGCACCACCCGCACTCTCCACATCCACACACACCTCATTCAATCCCCCACACTCCAGCCCTCAAAGACATTAAACATGTTATGTTCACATGCATTTTTTTTAAAGTTGAGGACCTGTTTGTATTTCCCTGCCCCTGTCCTTGGTTTTCCCTGGAGCATGCTGGTTTGTAGTTTTTATACCAGCTGTGCTCACTCTAGCTCTTACCCAGGTCATTATTCAGTTAACACTTCAGTTAAACCTAATCTATGGAGAGCTCGGTCAGAACATAGACCACACACAGGGGTGCTCAGGGGTACCGGGAAATACTGCTGCCCATAACAGTGTGATGGCTATAAGCAAGTCCTCTGCTTCACAAAACAATTTAATTTTCATACTGACTCCAGACACTTTACTTACTGTTCTCATATTAGGGGAAGTCTGGAAAGAAAGTCCCCCACACACACATACAGCAGCACCAGCCCCCCAACCTCCCTCCATCTCCCTTCCAAAGGCCCATCTCACACTCACCCCACACTGCCCGAGATGGCCCCTGTCTCTGAGCAGGGCCTCCTCACCCGCCCCCTCTCTGCCCATTCCGTGGGAGGTCTGCGCTACTATAGCTTTGATTTGTCTGCCTTTCTTTAAAGCCAGCTGACTCCACCTCGTCTTCCCAGTCCTCCATGGTAAGACCAATGGTACGGACCGACGGTAACCTTCACTTATCACCCCCACCCTCCCCCCGTATCCCCCTCCCTCGGGCATCACATCGCTGGCCCATCCTCACCAGCGGTGCATGGTCCAGCGTCAAGCATGCAAACTCATACCGTGACATACTGTGGCATCTTGTGACATATGGTGACGTAGGCCAATGCGTCTGTGCTCCAGTCGATGTTGTGTTGCGGTCGCTGTTTTGTTGCTCCCTCCTGTCCCTGTCCTCGTACCCGTCCCCGCCCTGACCCCACCCCGTCCCCGCCCTGACCCCGCCCTCCCTCGCCCCGCCCCCTCAGTGTCATGTGGTGGGTGCTCGGTCATTCGTGCTATGGTTTGTGGTTATCCCTGTCCATGGTGCGGTTTCTCCCTCTACCCTCCTCCTCTGGTGTCTACGCCTCTCACCAGAGAAGCGGGGGCCCTGGTTCTGAGAGAAGTGGGTGGCTGTGAGAAAGAGAGGATGACAGTTGGAGCAATGCATTTTTTTAATCATGTGACTCTGTATCCGGATGTGTGTAGTGTGTGTCAGGAGTAGTTCTGTGTTTCTGTGTTTTTTGTGTAGTTTTGTTTAGTTTTTTCTCTATTTGGAGACGCAGTTGCTCTGTGGTGTTATTTGGAAATTACAAAGTTAATAATGTTGAAGCACTCATTTTATTGTTCAAATGGTGGTATGAATTGCAACCAGCATGAGGTATTAGTGGTCATATGAACATAATTTGGTGAATCACGGTGAATTATTCCTGGAAATTAAGAAGTGATGTCAGCGACCATATTTTTGTAACAAGTTCCACTTGATGATTCACAGTTTTAATTAAAAACAGACCATTTGTATGTGTTATACCCATATTTAGTTACCTAGTTTTTGTCAACATTAATAGTCATTTCAAAGTGATGAGTCACATCATGTATGAAAAATAATGCATTACATCAATTTGTCATACTTTCATTTTTTCATTGAGCCACCAAGGTGGTTGTGTTTGCCAGGTCCTCTCCAAAACTCTGATGGGTTATTGTGGTGGTGTTTGGTGGTATTTGGTGTGATTGAATAATCATTTAACCGCTCACTAACTTTAACTGTGTGTGTGTGTGTGTGTGTGTGTGTGTGTGTGTGTGTGTGTGTGCGCACGTCTGTGTTTGTGTGTGTGTGTGTGTGTGTGTGTGTGTGCATGTGTGCGTGTGCATGCATGTTGTTTGTGTGTGTGTGTGTGTGTTTTGTTTGGGTGTGTGTGTATGTGTGCTTGTGTATGTGTGTGTGTGTGTGTGTGTGTGTGTGTGTGTGTGTGTGTGTGTGTGTGTGTGTGTGTGTGTGTGTGTGTGTGTGCGTGCGTGTACGTGATGAAACGGAAGGGACTGCAGAGCAGTGAAGACAATGCCAGGATCTCCATCACCTTCTTCCGGCTCTTCCGCGTGATGAGGCTGGTGAAGCTGCTGTCCCGGGGGGAGGGCATCCGCACCCTGCTCTGGACCTTCATCAAGTCCTTTCAGGTGAGGAGACACCTGGCCCACCTGGCTCACCCTGCCTCAGGTGCTGAGGGGTTCACAGCATGAGATCATAGCAGCACTGCAGTTCACTGATCTAAACCACATTTTAAACAGGAAAACCTTGAGACAATTATGTCATTTAGTGACACTAATGAGATGTCAAAATTTCAAGGCCCAGGACAGTAAAGATGCACAATATTTCACTAGAGTAGAATTCATTCACCAAAATTCAAACCCACAAATGCAAACAATGACCAAGCAGTTCAACACTGTAAGCATGACAAAAGTGTCAGCATCAACCCATTCCTGAAAGATTTTCCTACAGAGCAATCTATGTACAGTCATCCTTTTGATTTCTGGTGACCGCTTAACGTTTACTTATTTCAAAGAAGGAAGCCAGCCACGGTCTGCTGTTTTACCTGGTGATGGCTCTACTTTGCTGACCCGCTTTAGCTGGAGGTCAACAGGACAGATTCCAGAACGAATAATGAAAGTTTCTAAGGAGAAGCAAAGACCTGAACTTTTCAAAGGAAGAGATGCAGAAGTGAAAGGTTTCGGCTGAGTGCTGCTGCGGGAGTTCACACACTGCTGTCCCTGTCTCCTCCAGGCCCTGCCCTACGTTGCCCTGCTCATTGTGATGCTGTTCTTTATCTACGCTGTAATTGGAATGCAGGTAAACGGTCACATGACTTCCTGTTTCAGTCTCAGTGTGGAAGATGATCTTCCTGGTCAAACCCTTTCAAGATTTAAGCTCTTGTGTACTTGCAGTATTTACATTAAAGGTAAGGTAATGTCCACATTGTAGTCTTGCTCAATCCCTACCTTAATATCATTTAATTTCCTGGATAATTCATTTCAGTCCTTGTGCTGCATGTTAAAAGATGACAGAGATTCAGCATGGTTCTCCTCCAAATTGTTGCACTGTGTTACAATAAGGCAAGGAAAGCGTCTATAAACTCCAGGGTGAATTGGATCTGATTTTACATACGTACAGCCCTGCACTCTGAAGTACACTGAGTAATCCTGCTCTCTGTCCCCTCTGTGTGCCACACGCCCACCTGCAGATGTTTGGTAAGATTGCTCTGAGAGACAACAGTCAGATCAATCGGAACAACAACTTCCAGACCTTTCCTCAGGCGGTGCTCCTGCTTTTCAGGTCAGTTACTGTGTTCTGCTTATATATATGTGTGTGTGTGTGTGTGTGTGTGTGTGTGTGTGTGTGTGTGTGCGTGCGTGCTTGCACATGCGTGTGTGCAGGCATTTTCCTTTACATGTGTGTGTGTGTGTGCGTCTGTGTGTACCTCTGTGTGCCAGTGTGTTTGTGTTTGCGTGCATGCATGTGTGCACGTGTGATGTGTGTGTCTCTGTGTGTTTATTTATGTGCGCATGTGTGTTCGTGTGCGTGTGTGCTCATGACATGTAACTTGATTTTCGTCCTTCAGGTGCGCGACAGGGGAGGCGTGGCAGGAGATCATGCTGGCTTGTATTCCCATGAAGCCGTGCGAGAAGGGCTCAGAGGTGGGCCCAGCCAGCGAGGAGTGCGGCAGCAAATTTGCCATCATCTACTTTGTCAGCTTCTACATGCTCTGTGCCTTCCTGGTGAGCCCCGTCGCCTCAGAGCCTGTATCAAACTCGCTCTCAGTCTCAGTGATTTAATTTGCACTGTATGTCCCTCAGAGCAAAGCGAATACAGCCAGCTGATCTGGATTAGAGTGGTGTAGGGAGAAATCTATTCAGGCTGAATCACAGCAGTGAGGAAAAATGGCTGGCTCACTCACACACTTCCTGTCACCCTTCCTGTCTGCAGATCATCAACCTGTTTGTCGCTGTCATCATGGACAACTTCGACTACCTGACGCGAGACTGGTCCATACTTGGGCCTCACCACCTGGATGAGTTCAAGAGAATCTGGGCCGAGTACGACCCTGAGGCCAAGTCAGTGACCTTTCAACCTTTTCTTCTCTTCATCGTTCTCTCTCTCTCTCTTTTTTCCCAGCTGGCCTTTTGTGCTTCTCTGCTGTTAGAATATGATTAATTTCTAATTTAACTTTGTGCTGGCAGAATATGACAGTGTGCTGACAGATTAAAAAGGCACAATACCAACCAGTGATCTTTCCAGAGGTCACCCACAAAATGCAGAACATTCCCACCTCACACCAGTGTAATGTTGCTAAAATTGCTTCCCTGAAATGTTACAGGAACATTGTAAGAACGTTATGCGTGAAAGAGTGTTTTCCAACAGCAGCATGTGCCTTTACCCACAGAGGGAGAATAAAGCATTTGGACGTGGTGACCCTTCTGCGTCGAATACAGCCGCCCTTGGGCTTCGGGAAGCTGTGTCCACATCGTGTGGCCTGTAAGGTGAGCACAGGCCCAGCACAGGCGTAACACAGTTAGTCAGCACAGGATTTACAGCACATCCAGTCAGCAGAGGCACGAGGCATAGGCACGAGTCAGCCTGTGAAATGGAGGGAATTAGGAATTAGGGCACACCTCACTGGAGTCTTATGGAAAACCACGTCAGGAAGAGATGGGATCACTAAAATCAACCACAAACATAACACATGCAAAACCTGAAGTGTGTTCCTGATTCCGGAGAGAGTGTTGTGGTGACAGCATTGTGACTGTGTGACACACTGTGTTCCTGATTCTGGAGGAGCGAGAGGGGCGTGGTGGCAGCGTTGTGACTGTGTGTGACACTCTCTGTTCCCTCCTCTCTGCAGCGGCTGGTGTCCATGAATATGCCTCTGAACAGCGACGGCACGGTCATGTTTAACGCCACCCTGTTCGCCCTGGTCCGCACTGCACTGCGCATCAAGACTGAGGGTAACAGGAGCCGTGGCATTCTTACTGCACTCTGAGACACAGGGTCCCCCGCTGCAAGAGTCCACACACAGTACAGTCTGACACAACAGAACAGAGGCCCCGGAAAGTGATAATTTATTCCATTCTGTGCTTTAGTGTGTGAAGCTTTCCTGTCATCATGACTATGTATCCTTTTGCGTTTGACAGCTTCAGTATTACTCTTTGCTTGCCAGATGTAGCTTTTGAAGCTTTCCTGGCTTGCGTATTGTGCAGTTTACACTTCCAGCGACACAGACAGACGTTTGCAGCTACGTTTCACACTGCAGCAGCTCAGCTCAGCCAGCGTATCCCCGCTCACCTGGGAATCAGGCCTGAAACCTGCTGGCTACAAGCCCGGCTTTGCAAACTCTGCAGCATACAGTCATAACACACTTACAATAATTATATCAATAAATATCATATTTTACCATATACTGCAAAAATGCAGCCATAAAACATATTTTTGCAGTATTGATCTTGTTATTGATTTGTTCTTGTCCTTCTTTAAGGACAAATGGTCATTGAATAATGTAGAAAATAACTTTCATAGCGTAAAAACAACAACAAAAACATGGAAGGACAACACTGGTGTGTGTGTTTGTTTGTGTGTGTGTGTGTGTGTGTGTGTGTGCGCGCTTGCATGTGATTGCTGTGTGTGTGTGTATATGTGTGTGTTTAGGTAACTTGGAGCAGGCCAATGAGGAGCTAAGAGCAATCGTGAAGAAGATCTGGAAGAGAACCAGCATGAAGCTGCTGGATCAGGTTGTTCCACCTGCAGGAGGTCAGTACAGAGAGAGGTCGAGGGTCAGAGGACATTTATACAGCTCCCCTGGCAAACAGTGCAATTCTTACCAATGCATTTTTTACCTGTGGACAGCCGGATCTGCGTTTCTTTTTAATCTGCTGAAACGCTGTTGGCTTGTATTTCACAGACGACGAGGTGACGGTGGGGAAGTTCTACGCCACCTTCTTGATCCAGGAGTATTTCAGGAAGTTCAAGAAGCGTAAGGAGCAAGGGCTGGTGGCGAAGGTCCCTCCAAAGACGGCTCTCTCCCTGCAGGTGTGTCACAGAGAGCAGCGTCACTCATCACTGCTGCTACGCCATCTTTCACTGCCAGCAATTACAGGACCCTTTCATTCTGCTTGTGTATTTCACATATGGAAAATTCAATATTTCTGACCTTCATACACAAGTAGAGTTTTAATGAGTATCAAAGATAATTTCATGAAGGCACACTTATGTCAATAATCTGGACTCCACTGACTGACCCGTGCTTGCCTGTGTGTGTGCGTGTGTGCGTGTGCATGTGTGTGTGTGTGCGCGTGTGTGTGTGTGTGTGCGCGCGCATGCGCGTGTGCGTGTGCGTGTGCGTGTGTGTGTGTGTGTGCGCATGCACATGCGTGTGTGTGTGTGTGTGTGTGTGTGTGAGCAGGCTGGACTGCGGACGCTGCATGACATCGGTCCGGAGATTCGCAGGGCTATCTCAGGTGATCTGACGGTGGAGGAGGAGCTGGAGAAGGCCATGAAGGAGACGGTTTCAGCTGCGTCTGAGGATGATATCTTCAGGGTAAAGGTCCGCGACAGCAGAGTTCCCCCCTACAGCTGCCACCCTCATGGCTTCAGCTGCAGAGACCCCATCCGCTCTGAGCCGGTCCTCACCGGTCTGGCCCAGAAAGCTGCTTTTCCATTGGGTTTAGAGTTTCTGCTCCTCACCAGGGAGAGCGCTCTCCCCATCGCTGATAGGATCTCACAGGCGGCTGCTCAAATTTTATACTCTTTTGGACTTTTGGGTCCAAAAGCAGGTCTGAGCTTCAGTGCTCTGTCAGTGTTCTCCCCAGAGCACATATGCAGAGTCTCCATCTGCTGCAGATTATTACTCCATTTAGAACGTTGCTTTGGACACAGTTCACAGTTTTTTTTCCCCACACATTGCATTTTTCACAAGGTTCGAAGCTACGGTTCATCAAAGGCTTGATTGATAAGACATGTCTGCCCGCGTGCATAATTGGCTGCATCAGGATTAGGACATAAACGCCTGAAGGCTTCACCATATTTTCTACATCAGCCCTTTTCCCTTTATTTCCCAGCTTCACTTTGATTCGAAAGGTTTTGTTTTAATTTTTTTTTCCCCCTCAACAGCGGGCGGGAGGCCTCTTCGGCAACCACGTCAACTACTACCACCAGAGCGACGGGCGCAGCTCCTTCCCACAATCCTTCACCACACAGCGGCCGCTACACATCAGCGCCACAGGGAGCCCAGGAGACGACGTGTCCCCCTCTCACGAGAAGCTGGTGGACTCCACCTTCACCCCCAGCAGCTACTCCTCCTCCGGCTCCAATGCCAACATCAACAACGCCAACAACACGGCCATCGGCCGCTTCCCCGCCCCCTCCATCAGCACCGTGGACGGCCACGGGGGGGCGCCGCTCACCCCTGTCCTGCTGCCCCGTGCCGCCTGGCATTTCCCCACCAAGAGGTGACTGACCCCCGGAGCGGAGAGCATCGCCATTCTCCATCCTCTCACCACTACTGTGTTTGTGGCAGACCTTTCTTTCCAAAAAAAATCTCTTAACTGAGAGGCCCGGCTCCCCTAGCGCGGCCTCCAGCTACCACTCCCATGTCTGGTTTAAAAACTCGAGCAGCGAGGCAGCTTCCCGATTAGCTGGTGGCTGTGCGTAGCACTCTCAGTGTGATCTCTCAGTGCGATCTCTCAGTGCCTGTAATTAGACCCTGTCACGGCCAGAGTCCCGCGCCTGGCCTCTCGCACCCGTGGCCACGTTTCTCAGCGGAGCGCTGCATTTCCTGTCCTTTTCCGTCAGTCTGACGTCTGTGTCATTCATTGGGCACCTCTGCCGCGCTGAAATTTGGAAAAGAAAACAAAAAAAAACAACAAAGATCCCGTTAGGAGAGGAGGAATAATTACTGGAGGGAATGCAGCCCTTTAATTGTTTGATCGTTGGTGAGACGCCATGAGTATCAGCATAACGGAATCAATACAAATAGAGCAGAAAATGGCCAGAGGACTGCATCTAATTAATTAATGTCACCAGTATTCAAAGGCTGTGTTTATAGCGAGACAAAATAATCCACTGAGCAGGAAGTAGATCTATCTTAATATTGTAATGCTTTGCTAATAATTGAATGTTTATGCTGGACTGGCACCTCCATGTGCGACAGGGACAATGCTGACCTTGTCGAAAGACAGCTTGAGTGGAGTGTGGTGACTTGCGCTTGACTTCTAGTGCCGCTCAGGTGCAGATGTGTACAGATCAGAGTTCCCTCTCTCTCTCTCTCTTTGGGGCTGTGGTGGCCCCGTGTCCCCAGCAGTTTGTGTTCCATTTGAGCTCTGAGGGTATTTTCATATTTTCCTGCTTAGCTGAACTACCCAGCCCTCATCTGCAACACAAACCAAGAGGCCACCACCGAGAACAGTGTTCCCTTAGGGGCCAGGGTTCAGGGCCACTCTAACAGGGAGGGGTACCCCTCCTGTAACTCCCCCCTCTCCCTTCCCCAACCCCCCTTCATCCGCCAGCTCCACCATCTCGCTCTGGGCTGGTGCTCCTGGTCAGTAACAGCCTCTCCTCTGTCTCCCCTGCGGCCGGCCTCGCCTTCAGGACACGTTACTATGAGGCCCTGCTGCGGTACGTTCCCCTCAGAGAGACGCGTTACCCGTTTAGCGGCGCCTGTATGGCACCAGGCCGGGCCTGTCCATACCGGGGTGGATCCGTGCTGCAGTGCGCTACAGCCGCAGAGCTTCACAGCCAATCAGAGTGCAGGCTCCCGCTCCAGTGCTTTGTGGCATTTGGGCTGCACTGATAGCAAAGTGTGAATGCACCTATGAGGCACATAATGGGTTAAAAAAGAGAGAACGTTACAGAATGTGAAACATACACAGGTATACCTCAGTTAGCAGTACCTCTGAGAAAGAAGCTCCTCAATAACAAAAGTTATACTTTTTTAATGACTGAAGGTGTCATATTTGTTTAAAAATATCTCCAAGTTGTAAGTTTGTTAGCACCACTGACATGGAAAATCCATTAAAATGAAGCAGAAGAGGTAGAGACACCACTGCCGCATGCTGGTAGCATTAGCAGGTGGAGCTAAAACAGTAGCAGTAACAACGCTAATATCAGAGGGAGGTGTGAGTGTTAAGGTGTCTAAATGTGTGTTCAGAATATGTTTATTAGATAAAAGCATGTTTCATGTTGAAGGAACATTTGGTGCTAGTTCATAGTTGATGATATTTTCCTGATTATCCCCCTTTTCTGAGGTCCAGGAACCCATCTGGATATATGCTGTGCTGTCTGCTTGACAAGAAATTAATGTTAATAAAGTGACCTCATGGAATGCATTTGCTCCGTTAGCTGAGGTATACCTGTAGCTACGTGCTGTAGATCCAGTGAACTGCACTGCTTGACCTGCAAAGTGGCTTCTAGCCCCTGTAGCACTGGTGCGATCTACCCTGACCTTAGAAACACTGTCAGTGTCTTATTTCCATAGGGCAGAGCTGGTAAAAATTGGCTAAAGCTTTTGATGGGCTCAGTAGTGTCGGCGCAAAGGATTCTGGGAGTGTGTCTGCTGCGCATCGTCTTGGTCCTGACCCCTTCCCCCCCTTCCCCATCCCCCTTTGTGTCGGTTTGTTCTCCTACCTGTTCACGCTGGCAGTAGAGGGTGCAGTGGGCTGGCTGGCTGGCTTCAGTGGCTATGCTTTCTTTCGTTCTTTCTTTCTTTCTTTCTTTCTTTTTCACTGTTGCATAAGTATAGGTAGAGCGACCCGCAGGGACGCGCCTGTAGGTTCTGCCCCTGTCGGTTCTGTGCCTGTCGGTTTTACGCTGACTCGGCCGTCTCTGGTTTCTCGTTGGCAGCTCGGACTCGAGCGACAGCCGCCTGCCAATCATCCGCAGAGAGGAGGCGTCGACGGACGAGACGTACGACGAGACCTTCGTGGATGAGCGGGACTACCGTGGCGACCGGCTCTCCTCCGAAATGTAGCGCACCCCTCCCGGCCCCGCTTCAGCGAATCCCCTCCAACTCTCCCCTCTGAGCCCTCTTTCATCCATCCACCTGTTCCCTCCTTCCCTGTAGATGTACCTGTGCTCACCTGCAACTCACACCTGGAGAGACAGAGTATTGGACAGGACTAGGGTTCAGGGCCTCATTGTATCACTGGAATCCCGCTTAAAATGTGCTTTGCTTCTCCTTAAGCCCCTTCGTCCTTCTACTGGACGGCTCAGGCAAAAGATTCAGAATCAATGAGTAGTGCCCTTGTCATATAAGACACATGTAAAGCTCATGCAGAGTCACCTTGCTGATGTTAAAACTGTTTGTGTGGCGACAGGCTGGTGTATCAGGACGATGAGAGCAAACAGCTGGCCCCCATGGAGGAGGGAGAGGACAGCGAGGACAGGAGACCCTGGCAGTCCCCGAAAAGAGCGTTCCTGTGTCCCACAGCGCTGGGTAACGTTCCCCTCTCCGACCTGACACCCCCACATCTGCGCACCCCGCTCTCCGATCCGCGGGCGGTGCGCTCGTTACAGGGAGATGGGTCACGTTTAATTGTTTGTTGTCTCTTTTTAAATGCACAGAAATGTAAGCGTCTGCTCTTGCGGCTTGCATTTCATCAGTTGAATGATGGTGTGGTGTCTGGGCTGTTAAGTGGCCATCGGCTTAATGCACATTGATTGCTGCAGAAGTGGCCTCTCACACTGAGTATTACACATTAATCACAGCTCCTAAGGGAAAGAATCTGAGCACCTCTGAGTGATGCTTCCCTGTTTAGCGTGTCATCAAATGCTGTTAACGTTTCTCTTAACTTAAGCCCTCTTTTTTATTTATAGTTCTTGTCTGTGGTTGTTTTCACAGTTATGGCCTATATACAATGCAGACTGTTCTGTCTGAGGTCTGAATTGCTGTTGCTAATGTGTTTGCTAATGCACACTCCCAGTGGCGGCTAATACAGTATGATCTTCCCTCCCATTTGGAGTCACCTAATAGCCGTTGATTTCTGAGAGTTGCGTAAAGTTTACAGATGTGCAACAAACCCACTAAGCCCTTAAAAAAAAGTTTCCTGACTTTGCGGAACTAATTACAAGATTATTATTACCCAGATGAAGATCACAGAGGATTATGTTCAGTACAAACAAAGAATGTCTAATACAGTGTGCAGTATATTCATATGAATGAGCCATTCCAAAGAGTGAG